>JAENPR010001822.1:0-105270 GCA_018135685.1 Themeda triandra | reverse complement strand
GCCAAGTACCACCAAGAAGGTCCACCAAATCTGTCTTGTGAATGAGCATGACACGATGATGTGGTCGATCGTTTCGGGTTCTTGGTCGCAGATGTAGCAGCTTGTCCACGCATCCAGCCCATGGCGTCTCTCATGTCCTATCCAGTGCCTTCCTTGAATGGCTAGCCCAGATCTTGACTTCGGAGAGGCCCATGTCTTCTAGATCCTGTTGCACTCTAGGATCGGCTGTGATGTGGATCTGCAGTGCTCAGGCAGACTTGGAGGAGTAGGCCCTCTCATTTGTCCATCTCCAAATGAGGCGGTCTGCGTCCTCGTTGAGTTCGACTTGAGTGAGCAGATCCCATACTCTTAGGTATTCTCCGACGACTAGGAGGACCCGGCGTGACTCCGTTCGCACAGTGGTGAAGGACGTGAGGCCGTATATCGCCCGCATCGTTGAAACTAAGCTATAATCTGTACTCACAATGCTTGTCGCTTCTCTTTTGAAAATGAATTTCGTTGATTACGCGTATCTCTCAGCCGCTAGCACCTGCGGATAAGTCTGCAATATACGGAGTATATAGAAAAGCTAACATGATTTATAATTTAGAAGGAAGGATGCCAAACCAACGTCGTTCGACATACACTTTTTGGAAAAAGAAAACCGTACGCCACCACCATATAACGTATGGGTTCGACATGTGTCAACTGTGCACACAACACGTGCGCATCTTGTCATCAAGGCTAGCTACCACATCACTGACACGTCGAAAACTGCCACGCCCACTGAGAGCAAAGTTGATTTCCATTTCTCCCTTTCCTTTCCGGTCGTTGAACTTTTTTTTAGGATGGTGCAGCCCCTACTGCGTTGAACTTTTTTGCACATTCACCCACACAAGAAAATGTATTTTGAATATACATGTTATATCCGCCCACAGTAGAAAATATATGTTGCATATACACGCTATATATAGACCCATGTGTCAATAACCAAAGACGTCTACGTGCAGGACGACGCTTAATATCTTGACGTGCGTCGTCGCTACCGGCGAAAACTTTTTCAAAGCGTGTTGAAGGCCATGACGAAACCATAGCTAGACCCGAGGGACGCGGGCGCGCGCCAACAACGACAAGCGCCGAGCTTACGTCCGCTTTCTCGGACGTTTTCCCAGCAGTAGCAGTAGTGTGTCACGGCTGCACTTGCATGGCTGATGCGCCTCGCGAACGTTTGGCCTCGATCGATGGCTTTCTTGGACATTTTCGAAGGGACTTTCTCCACGTTCTACTGGAAGCTGTTGCCTAGCCTGTGCATTGATTGTTCCAGCTCTTACACATACGTCATGGTTGTCTGCCGTTCAAATTTGCCAGTCTAATTTCCTACTAGTAATAAGTAATGAATTCACTAAATCAAAAAAGGGCAAAAAATTCAAAGAAAAAAGAAAGGGAAAAATAATTGCTAGGCTGGAAATTTAACGTCTGGTTTTGGTGTTTGCTCTGTTGCTATTACTATTAGCAAATAGCAATAGCTGCTAAGTATATTAAATCGAATGACCTGCTTGATCGATAAAATGGAAATTGAGAGAAAAAAAGGCCTATAAAAATTCTTGGAAGGGTGGAAAGTGTGTACTGCTGTGGAATAGCATGGTTGGTCGTTGTCATGCATCATGAATGCGCATGTCAAATGCATCAAACTAGAATAATACAAGTCACAACTCTAAGCTAATTTAGTGATCCTAGCTACATCTCGTCTTGCATCTCTATTAATTGCTTTGTATCTATCCTTGCATTGTTGGATGATCATATCTGAATACACGCGGTTCCCGTATCGTTTGGTAGTATTGTACCTAGCCCATCAAGCAACAGCTAACGGGGGGCATCCTATGTGTGCACAAGGGAGGATAGCGCTTGAGTGTCAACTAGTGATAGTGTCATATTGTTTATTCCTACCCGTAGATATGGTTTCGACAAAAAAAAAAACTACTATAAAAAAATAATTAGCTGGATCATCAAGAAATAATTAATAGTGTGCATACTACTAACAATCAATATTACAAAACTTAATTTTGTCACTCTATTTACACCGGTGTAAATAGATAGCTATCCTTACATAATTTTTTAGTACAATACAATTTAAAATAGGAAATTAGTGCATACAAGTTTTATATACAATTATTAAAAAATGTTGTGTGATCCTATAGAATATACCAACGGTGTAGGTATATGCTAATCACGTACACACAAGCAAGTGAACTTTAGACGTGTACCCGAAACGGACAACTAGACCGTTAGAACGCATTTTGTACTACATAGCGAATAAGCCGATGTCTACGTGCTATACTAGCGGCTTCCTTGGTATGTTTGCCGTTGTGACTAAAACAATTCTGTCGGTGTAACGCATAGAACATGATGATATCTTAGAAGTAATCATAATACATGAGTCATCAATATAGGTACAAACTATATATACGAGCAAACAAATAGTAACAAAAAGGTCTGTTGGATCTAATGTAAATTAGGTGGTATTTGTTTGATATGCATTAGCATGACCACACGCATGAAAAAATGCACCTTTGGAACGCACAAACATCTAAAACCAAAACAACCCTGTGAAAAATGCACGTTTGCAACTCCATAAACATTAAAAAAAGCCAAAACAACCCGGGAAAAAGCTTTTGCCGGTGTGCGCGGGTGTGTGACGGCGAGAGGTAAGCCCCACGCACGCAGTCAGTGGACCCAATCCTCAGACGCTTCACGACACCGCTTTGCTCGCGAGCTTGCCCCCGCTCCCATCCGCTGTACCCCTTTCTCTCTCACTTGCTCCCGAGTTGTATATAAAAATACTCCCTCCTCTCCTGTGTATTTTTCATAGGCTTTGGAAGGGGGCGCAGGGAGAAATTCCAGAAATTGATTTCTAGTGGGGCATATAAGAGAGTGTGGGAGAAAGAGAGAGAAGGAAAAAGTATGACAAGGAAATGAGAGAAATGGGAGAAGAGCCTGCTTCTAGCCTCTCCTCCATCCTCTCCCACACGACCACACCACTGCTATCTATCTCTCCTCAGTAACAACAAGAGCAAGCAAGAGGAGAGGAGCAAGCAGTAGCAGAGAGTGAGGTACAGAGAAGAAACAAACTCAGCTCGAATTCTTTTTCCTGTTAAAAAAATACATATCTGTCTCACTGTATGTTTGTGTCATATATGAGTCTTCTGCGGGTGTGTGGGTGTTTGAGCTTTTGTTGTTTTACTTTTTACTTGTTTTGAGTGCAACTGTTTGTTTGGATTTCCTGTCCGCTTTGTTCTTTTGTTAATCTCGGAAGAGTCCTAAGCGGCCGATGCCTTGGAGCTTTTCTCGGCTGCCTGTCGATTTGTTTTTGTTTCAGATCAATTCCAATTCCAAGCACATACTACATATGTATGAGACGGTCGTCTAGCCATCAGGAATTTTGGGGCCTCCTGCCCTCTCTCTCTCCTTTCGGTCTTTATCTTCTTGGTTCTGTCGGGCCTCCTCGATTTGTCTCCGGATCGGCCGGAGGAATAGCTAGCAAAATCTTTCTCATCTCGCTCCCATGGTCGTCGCCGCCGCTCGCATGCTGTGTGTGTCATGTGTTTTTATTTCTTGGAGATATTGATTGCCATGTCGTCGGTCTCACTTGGAAAGTCTCTTGCTTTTTTCAGCGAAGAAAACAGGGAAGGACGACGAAGAGCACTGCCAATCCTATTCCTAGCAACGGGCCAAAGCAACCGGCAGGAAGGAGAAGCTGTGTCGTGGAGCTGGTGGTGCCTGCTGGATAAATCGGGGAGGCGGCAGTGATGGCATCGAACTCATCGGCGGCGGCGGCGTTCTTTGGCGTTAGGGATGGGGACCAGCAAGACCAGATTAAGCCGCTGATATCACCGCAGCAGCAGCTGGCAGCGGCTCTCCCCGGCGCTGTGCCTGCGGCGTCCGGCCAAGCAGGCGGCGCGCCGAACGCGGCGGCGCAGCCACCGCCCAAGAAGAAGAGGACTATGCCCGGTAATTCACGCATCCCAAGTACCCCCCCTTCTGAGTTCTGATTCGGTCGTGCATGCACTGCACACTGCATACATACAGGTCGGTCAGGTCTCTACTGCCTGCGAGAGATCTCGCTCGCTCGTCTGGATCGATTGGAGTTTTATGAGTTTGGATGGATACTGGCAGCAGGAGCATCTTCTTCTCTCACATGCACTCCATCGGTTTCTCTTTCCATTTCTTCGTGGTTTCTCCACTTCTTGTTTGTGTGTTCTTTGATTCGTGGTCACTGCTCTCTGCACTGCGTAGTTAATAGTCCAGAGAATTGTTGGCTTGTTTTACAGCGCAGATCGATGTGTGCATACTACAGCCTGTTTTTTGTTTGTTGGAAACTGGATTTTATGAAAATAGTATAGTAATTTTCAAGTTCTTGTTGGTTTCTCTCTCTTGCCTCCCTACCTAGTTCGAGGTGGATCCCCTCACTACCTTGGCTGCAAAGCAAACAAAGCAAGTATAGGCTTGACGAGACGAGCTTGGCCTTCAGTTTGCACCTCCAATCAATATACTTCATTTTAAAGCTCTCTGTCCTCACAGTCACACCTGAGAGTGAGAATTAATTCAGGTGAAGAATATGGAAGGTTGACTAGACTTCATTCAATTCATGGCGCTGTACTACCAGTTTTTTCCCCTCTGGCCTCTTGTTTCTATTCTTCTCAGCAACAATGGTCACGTTTTTGTTTTAACCGGTTTGAAGAATTCAAACTCTCCTACCAACTTTTCTTTGGTTTAAAAAACAACCAAGTTCCATATTTTTTAAGAAGAAAACAAAATCAGTTTAGCTCCAAGATTCCATGTGTGTGCATGCATGAGCTGTTACTAAGTTCTTCATTCTTCCCCCAATTTTGAGAAGCAAATAGGAGCCATGACACGATCCATGTAGATTCCTTTGTTCTTTTATATCTACTCCTGCAAAATCCTCTCCCTCCTTCCCAAAATCTCTTGCAAAATATTCCTCTCTCTTCCATCTCATAGCTTGTCGTCACAACCGTGCCACAGCTAGCTCACACCCACCGAGAGAAAAGTGGCAACTATAACAAATATCTCCGTCCCCAAATTACTATATCATCAGTACTACTAGCTCCCACCTTCATTTCTTAATCATGCATGGCTAACTTATAAGCAATATTATGTACTACGCATCTGCATAGGACAATAATTCTCTGGAAATAATTAATAGTAAAACTCAATCATCATTTCACCATTATATAAAAACATGTGCTGTTGTCTTCCTTCCTAATCCACAACAAGTGCTGACGATCATCTCATCTATATCCTTCCTTACAATGTTATACATTCATGCATACTGAACTCAATGTAAATTTTCACTCCTGTCAATCGTCTTGCATGCATCATCAGTTCGATCGATCATATATAGCATTTCTTCTCTTTTATTCTTTTGCATAGCTATATACTCCTATTAGCTAATAACTAGACTTGTGTTTCATTATTTCTCATCGATGGAAGCAGACCCGGACGCTGAGGTGATCGCGCTGTCGCCCAAGACGCTCCTGGCCACCAACAGGTTCGTGTGCGAGGTGTGCAAGAAGGGGTTCCAGCGGGAGCAGAACCTGCAGCTGCACCGGCGCGGGCACAACCTCCCCTGGAAGCTGAAGCAGAAGAACCCGCTGCAGCCGCAGCGGCGGCGCGTGTACCTGTGCTCGGAGCCGACGTGCGTGCACCACGACCCGGCGCGCGCCCTCGGCGACCTCACCGGCATCAAGAAGCACTTCTGCCGCAAGCACGGCGAGAAGAAGTGGAAGTGCGACAAGTGCTCCAAGCGCTACGCCGTGCAGTCCGACTGGAAGGCGCACTCCAAGATCTGCGGCACCCGCGAGTACCGCTGCGACTGCGGCACGCTCTTCTCACGGTAATATATAAGTTTTGCCTACACCTGCTCTCGCTTATTATCGCTCCCGTACGTGTCCGTTGTCAAGGTAGCTGCATTGCATTTGTATATATCAGCAGTACACAATGGCAAGGTAGTAGCTGCATTGCATTTGTATGTTTGTGTGTATATATGTACATATATAGAGTATGTTGATGATTGCTGCATCATGATATATAGGCAAGGCGCATGGCATCGGCATGGGGTTTTGCACTGCATGAGCCTGTTGTAGTTGTCGGCTTATGGCTACCTCTTGGATTCGGTGAGCGATCGAGTAAAGTATTAGGAACGTTCTATGGTTTGGCTGGCCTTCCATCTTTAGGGTTAGGGTTTTGTTTGGGCTTGCGGCGACATGGCGCCTGTAGGTATAGTTTTTTTTGGTGCTCACTGCTCAGCTGGCCTGCCTGATGATGAGCTAGAAAGACGAACGAAGATAGATAGATCCGCCGTGAGAAAGAGAGTGAAGACTGCTGCACGTGAATCGCAGAAATGGCTTCTTTTTTGAACCTTTTGGCCTTGGTGATGATGCTTCCTTTTCCCGACTTCCCTCCCTAGGGAAGCAGCAGGAACCAGCCAACTCTCTCCTTCTGTCTCGCCAAACACTCGTCACAGTCACTAGTATTTTATCTACTATATTTTTCTCTTTTTTCCCCTGAACGGCTGAACTGATTCGTCAGTGTTTACCCATATCATGTTTACACAGATATGCATGCGTCTATATGTCGTTACCGATCCAGTAGACCCACATTTTTACTGGTCCATTCTGTCAGGGCGGTCAAGTTGCAAAAGGACAAGTCCCTCTTACTCTCTCTGCTGAATCACTTGGCTTGGCTGCCATGTAAGCCTAGCTTGTTCTCATGTGAGTTGGCCGCTCTGTCTAGATGTGGCAGGGCCGTTCGTTGGCCGTGCCAGCAGCGAGCCAGGCACCCATGCCAAGCCAGTGTCACGGCCAAGCCAGGCCAGGTCCACCCCTTTTCATGGATACGTTGCCATGCCCTAGTCACGCATGCATCACCTAGGTGTAACTTTGAGCCGCTGTTCACATTTCTTGGCGCGAGCGGCGGTGTTTAAACATGGCCAAGTGGTGTGGCCATTCTCACTCCTCTCTTTCATGGGTATGGCAAAAATTTTCCAATAGGAAGTAAGCATATATGGTACTTTATAGTTGCATCAACAGGAGTCGCATTAATGGCGCTTGATTTGCTTTATTGAAGTCCTCTTCCACTGTTTGCTCACACCAAATCCATAGATACCACACGTTTTGTTGTCACGCAGTAGTCTTGATTAGGGCCTACCATTAGATTCAATTAGTGCGTGGTTCAAGGCTTGCAAAAAGAAAAAGATTCACGGTGGGTGATGTCTTGGTCCCTTGGGAAGTGAGCTTACCAGCCCCACAAATTTTTCTGATCTCCTTGGTGTGTGTGTGTGTGTGTGTTCGTGTAGATGCATGACAGTTCTGATGCCTATGTCTCGCTGCCTTTTTCGTCTCAAGCTTCCTACTAGTGGGAACCTGGCAGCAATGCCACCCAGCACATCTTACCTTTTCTTTTTCCATTATTGATTGACATGGGTTTCTGGGATCTTGAGCAGCTTTGTGGTGAGACTAGCCTGCTGCTTTTCATGTCTGCATGCGTCAATGCATGGTTACCAAACACCTTTGACCAATGCTATCAGACAAGACAAACCATGTCATGTTTCAGGTAATAGTAGTCTTTAACACCATTAGGAAGTGAAATAAACTCCTGATAGTTCCTTCAAAAAAATAAACTCCTGATGGCACATCTATCACATACTGCAGACTCTTTTATATCCACAAAAAAAAAGGAAATTTGCAGAGCCTGCAGGGAAAAATAAAAAGGATCGATCACTACCGTTCAGATTCCAGCTACAAACACAACATTCAGTGGCACAGCATCAGTCCAGTTGCAGCGGCGTTCACATGTCCCTCAGAAACAGTATCTTAACCCGAGATGCCGCTGTTTCTCGGTGCCAGCGCCATCTGCACTGCAGCGTGGCCATGCATGCATGCGTCTGCCTGCAGTTTTCCGTACGAAACCTGCATGCTTACTTGTCGCGTCAACTTTTTACTGGTGCATTTTCACTGCGCCGTGGTCTCATGCGATTGTCTGCTTCCCTGCTCAGTTCAGTTCTGACCTAGAGTAGCCACACTACACAGTCACAGCAATGCATGCATGCGTGAATGATATGATAGCTTATCCGTGGATGCGTTGGTCCATGCATGCAGGAGGGACAGCTTCATCACGCACCGGGCGTTCTGCGACGCGCTGGCGCAGGAGAGCGCGGCGGCTGCCGCCGACGAGCCTCAGCAGCCTCACCAGCCACCTCTACGGCGCCACCAACGCGGGCAACATGGCGCTCAGCCTCTCGCAGGTGGGCTCCCACCTCACCTCCACGCTCCCGGACGGCGGCCACCACCACCACCACCCGTCCCCGGAGCCTCCTCCGGCTTGGCGCCGCGGCCTGCGGCGGCGGCGGCAGCAGCATCGCCGCGCGCCTCGACCACCTCCTGTCGCCCAATGGTGCGTCCGCCTTCCGCCCGCCGCAGGCCCCGCCCTTCTTCCTCAACACCGCGGGGGCGTCGGTCGGGCAGGACTTTGGGGACGACGCGGGCAATGGCCGCACTCGTACCTGCAGCAGGCCAACAAGCCGTTCCACGGACTCCATGGCTGCCCGACCTCCAAGGCAACGGTGCTGGGGGCCCCGGCGCCCCAGGCGCCAACCTTTTCAACCTGGGCTTTTGCTAACAATGGCAACAGCTCGGGGTCCAGCCACGAGCATGCAAGCCAGGGACTCATGAGCAATGACCAGTTCAGCGGCGGAGCAGGCGGAGGCGGTGGCGGCGGGGGATCGGAGGCGTCGGCGGGAGGGATTTTCGGCGGCAACTTTATGGGTGGTGGAGATCAAGTTCCACCGCCGGGGCTCTACAGTGATCAGGCCTCCATGCTGCCGCAGATGTCGGCGACCGCTCTGCTCCAGAAGGCGGCGCAGATGGGCGCGACGTCGAGCGCCAACGGCGGCGCGGCGTCCATGTTCCGCGGCTTCGTGGGCTCTTCCTCCCCTCACGTGCGGCCGGCGACGCCGCACATGGAGCAGAGCGACGCCAACCTAAACGACCTGATGAACTCGCTCGCTGGAGGTGGCGGAGGAATGTTCGGCGTCGGCAACGGCGCCGTCAGCGCGGGGATGTTTGATCCCAGGCAGCTGTGCGAGATGGCGGCGGAGCACGAGGTGAAGTTCGGCCAGGGTGGCGGGGACATGACGCGGACTTCCTCGGCGTCGGCGCCGGAGGCGGCATCGTGCGCGGGATGTCGACGCCGAGAGGAGATCACCAGAGCAGCAGCGACATGAGCTCCCTGGAGGCCGAGATGAAGTCAGCATCGTCCTTCAACGGAGGCAGGATGCCATGATCGACGATCGAGCTTATACAAGACATAAGCTCGCGCACAGTAAGCCAGAGACTTGATCATCAAGCAGATGCAATCAGAGGAGTAAGGTCGTCGTTATATAGCGTAGTGGCAAACAATGCAAGTTAGCAACTGAGTCGCATGAGTAAGTTCATGCTCAAGCATGGGATAAAGCTAGCTAGCTAGCTAGCTTTCATCATCCGAAGGAACCTTGGGCAAGAGAGAGGCGTCTTCTCTGACTAATGGAGTAAGCTAGGGTGCGAGTTGGACGCATGTGATGACCCCTATGCTCGTGGTGGGGGTTGTTGTTCATCCTGGTCTTGTTCTTGTTGGTTTTCCCTTCCTTGTAGTTGGATAATCTTTGTTGGATTAAGTATAGTTTCTGGTCATAGAACCAATAAGGATGTTTGTAGCTAGCTTAATGGGGGCGTGATTTGCAGCTTAAGTTGCTCCATTCCCCTCCTGCTATTTTTATTTCCTTTTCTCTTGTAGCAAAACAATATTCCCCTTACAATTCCATTAATCATGCTAGCTCAAATTCATGTTGTTCTCTTGTGTCAGGATGCATGCATATATAGTCAAGGGTTGTGTCTGTATGCACTGACTAGAGGTCAACAATATGCTGCCATCTTTTCTTATTTGGTCTGAAATCTATTTATTACCAGGAAAAATATCTATGTCTACATATATAGTTTGTACTTCATATATTATCTACCACAAGGCTTGGTATAATGATAGTGATTATTAGGATTTTAACAAAAATCAATCTTTTTAACAAAGTCAAGTCTTTTAGACCTTATAAACAATAATACACCCATCTCTCAAAATAAGTGTTGTTCTAACTATGCACTGCGGTTATTTTGGGAAGGATTCTAACTATGCACTTGCGGTTATTTTGGGAAGGAGGCAGTTTTTTTTTAGTTTTGATATATTATACAGGGTTGAAAAAGGACCCTCTTTCACCCGAGTTTTGTGAGCATATTATGAGAAAATATTATGGTGTTTTAGAGGAGTTCAACACTCAAATTTAAATTGTTGCAAGAATCGGAAGAAATATTCCTTTCACACAACTGAATGTAAGTTACACCAGTTTATGCTTAGAAGTTACATATACCAAAATAATCACCAACCATGTTGTACAAGTGGTGTAAAATGTAAATCCAGCATAATTTGTAGGTACCTGAAATTGGTGGTGTGGAGAGAAGATTTTTCACCACTAATGACTCTTATTCTCTTCCGTTCTTTTAATTTCTCTCGAACAACTCTTATTCTCTTCTATGCAAGCTATTTAGAACCGGGGGGGGGGAGATTTTCACCCGCGTACGTACTCTATTTACACAAACCCTATAATAACAAAGATAAATAAATTTGTTATCTGACTAACTAAGTAGGGTGAGTGCCGTACCTAAAGGTTCATTTTATACTCCCACATTTTGTATTGCAAGGGCACGCAGTGTACTACTTCACGCTATATTGTGTTGTTACACGACACAAGGGCATGCAAACTCCTGTATTAGTAAATTGACTGCATTTTTTTAAAAATAAAATATGATACTTATAACTGATTGGCCAGTTTGATTAAGCACAGCACGAGCTGGTCTGGCAAAAGATGCCTTCCTGCTGCCCGTGACTGTCTATAGCGTTTGACTTATATGCACAGCACATCGTGCGGCTTAGCTTCTCGCACTCGAGCTTGCCACTGCATGCCTGGTTGTGTTGTGTCTCTACGTTGGACAGAGAGCGAGCGATAGGATGTTGCTAGCTTTCGATGGTTTCGTGCATCCACGCCGGTCTAGCTCAGGCACACCACGTACGGTATGGGCATCGCAAATCATTGCATCCTTCTTCTCATCAATATGCCAATCACTCTCGACTGAAGAATTATCAGATATATCCAAACTGAAGCATTTTTTCTGAATATTTCAGTTTAGTTTAGTACTAGTAGTTAATAGTTAATACTCCCTCCGTCTCTTTTTGTAGTTCGTTTTGGCTATGATTTTTATTGTCCGGATTCATAAAGACTTCATACGATTCTCAATCTCATTTTTTGTCTTAATTCATTGATTGGCCAGGTGTATCTTGAAAGAGGTCAAAACGACCTACAAAATGGTACAAAGGAAGTACTAAGTATATACCTATGAATTCCCTTTCTTCTCACCAATGACCGAGAGAAATTGAACAGTTAATAGTTAATAAGTATATATATACCCAAGAATAGTTAATACATGCATTTCATTTAGGGTCCTTCTAGATCTTTTTATTCTGGAGAAATTGAAATCTACTTTATGGAATAGGCTATTTGGCTTATAATTTGGCATTTCATAACTTTCTATAGTTTTATATAAGCCAATCTTAAATTTATGGGAATGAGAGATATAAATAGATCATATATATGGATCCTCATGTTATGTTTCTGCTCTTCGACTTATAGCACTTTCTTTGGCTCCCTCCCATGGAGTAGAAGTTCATCACATAATTATCTTCCCATGTGACCAATAGTGGTATATTTCGCATGTGACCATATTAAGTTAATTGATCAGTGCCTAAATTTTGATTATTAGAATGGATTCAATTCGAAGGATCCAAATGAGGCATTAGGAAAAAAATAAAAATAGGTCTAGAGCTTTCGGTGTGATCCAACAATTAGCTTTGAACTCGAACTTGGTTTTTCTTGGTGAAGTTTTAAGCAAGAACTTATATTGTACAATTTTACTTCACTATTGGAGCGGATTTTTTCTTTACCTCCACGAGTAATTCTTTTCTCGAATATGCAAAAGGTTTGCTCATATTTCTATTTAAGTAGAAGAGAATGTTTTTACAAGACGCCGGTTTTGCCGGGGGTGGATACAAATTTTAAACACGCCCTACCACCCCTAACCTCTATGCCATAACGGATTACTCACGCACTGTATTCTAAAGATGCGCCTGGCTTCGATCCAAAGATCGACATGTGCTTGATGGTGGCTGAAATCACGGTGGATGTTTGATTGGGCGTTCTTCAAGCACCCTCCACGAGTAATTCCACTTGGTGAAGTTGAAGTTGTTTAAAAATGTTTGGGAAAATAACTTTCCATCATAGTGAAAAAGAGAGGGTGGGGGCTGGAAGAAGCTAGTATTTAACTCGTTTGACAAAAAAAAAAAAAAAAAAAAAAACCGAGAGAAGTTGTGCCAAATGAGCCTCAGGACGTATTGTGCGTGCACATTTGCATGCTTGGAGTGTGAGTGGTGGGTTGTAGAGATGCATATATAGGACTGGGAATAGTAGTTAGGATCGAGAGAAGAAAATTTTGCTGCGGACGGATAAAGACAAGAGCTAGGGCGTGGTTTGGCCATACCTGTATATACACCGGTGGTTGGTACTTCATACACCTCTCAGTCAGTCAGGACACATCAGCACGGAATGTTTGGTCCTAACTGTTGGATTCGCGGTTTGGCCTGTGGCAGCCACGCATTTTGTGGAAGATTTGGCTTTCCTCTTGGACGCGGGCCGCGGTGGTTACTGAAAGAGAATTATTGTCGGAAGCCGTCCGTCCGTGCCTGCCGCAGCGTTGCGTTGACGGCGATGGCGGCGAGCGAGGCCAACGGGAGCCGTGTGGCCGACAGGGACAGCGAGCTGCCGGCCGTAAAAAGCCACTACCAGCTCGCGATCCCGCCCGCAAAAGCGGCTGCGACGATCCGATTTTTTCCAATGATTCTTGGGAGGAAAGGGATCGAAAAGCGAGCAGGGCCGGCATGATGCACCCGCGATCAGCTAGCCTTCACTTTTGTCTCGTGTGCTGTCCGTGATCAGTGATCTGACGATGGATGATGATGATGAGATTGATCAGGGCGAGGGCGGGCCGGGGCGGGGCGTCAAGAAAAAGATGCATCGGCCACAAGTACAATTGTTCCCTGGAAAGCCAAGCAAAAAGGTGGGAAATTATTGGAGGAAGCTGCTGGGACCGAGATTGTTTTGTGAATGCCTAAAAGCAGCTACAGCAAGTACTAGTAGTCAAGGAAGATCTCATCGTGAAGTGGACTTAGCAGGAGTGCGTTAACATCAGAGAGGTTGGAGAGCTACTAATAGTCAGGCGTGGATCGGATAATGGTAATAACAATTTCAGCGAGTCTTCAGACTTTGGCTGTAGGTAAGTTTGAGTGCATTTAATTTCCAGCAGAAGATGCTCTTTCGAGCGTACTCTGCAATGCCACTTAGGCCTTGTTTAGTTCGTCGGATTCGGCAGGTGCAGAATTCCTGTTGGTCACTGTTGATCCCTAGTAGATTTCGTTTGTATTTGTGAATTATTATTCAAATATTGACTAATTAGTCTTAAAACGCTCGTCTCATGAAAGACAATCAAACTATGTAATTAGTTTTTGATTTTATCTACATTTAAGATTCCATTTTACGTGTAAACATTTTGTGATGGGGAATGTTTAATCTTCTTTTTCAGATAAGAAATTTAGGAAATTGAACTAAACAAGGCCTTACCCTAAAGATGTACTACATGAGCGAATGTTGGTAAATCAACCTAGGTCATTGTACTGTTCTGTCTGATACTTTAGCTGCATCCAATGGAGATTTAGGGCATGTTTGGTTCCACACACTAAAACTAAAATAGACTAAAATGTTTTAGTCCATTTTAGTTCATCTTGAGTGGCTAAAGTGTATGTATATAACTAAAGTGTTTTAGTCCTATTTTAGTCCTTGTGTTTGGCTATTTAGTACTAAAGTTTAGTCCACTTAAGTTTTAGTTCTAGGAACCAAACATGCCCTTAATTATTCGCCCCCACGTGGCTGCTGTTACAAAGACGCGCGGAGCAATGTGTCTATCTCGATTTAGAATTGAACACAGGTAGCAGCCACCCTTGAGGAGGATCCGACCGATGTCCGCACCGCACGTGAGCTGAGATAGTGAACTCTGACGACGCTTTTATCAGCAGCTCTCTTCCCTTTTATTGGCCGGGCGGGCTCCGACACCCGGAGAATCTCTGCATTTACCAATCGCTCCGACTGTCGCAAAACGTGGGGAGGGGAGACGACGCAGACGCAGATGCTGATGCTGCTGATGCACACGGGATGCTTGCTGCAAAGGTAAGGTTAACCACCCATGCATAAGCATCCTGGGAATTCCTGCTCCCCGATGATCTATCAGCTCTTCGATCGGCGGTCTCCTCGCAACCAAGGTCAGTGCAGCTAACACGTAGTATGTACGGAGTAATTAACTTATAATAATCTCTCATGACCGGGCCGACACGGTGCTGCGGCGTACGCTAAACTAGTACTAGACTACTAGACAGAGTAGAATAATTATTGTTAGCCGCGCAGCGAATAATAATCGGGTCGATTTGTTTAGGCGTGAGCGTGAAGGGTTAGTTGGGACGCGATGCCGGTTTTGTTTGTAGCGTCGTCGCGGCGCGTTTGGCCTGTCCGGTGAAGAACCTTCGCCCGGGGCGCATGCAGCATGCAGCCTGTAGGCAGGCATCATGTCGCGCGCCCGCCCGCCCGCCCGCGCGGTCACGGGCGCGCGCGGGCATCGGCATCGGCATCGGCATCGGCATCGCATCGTTTCCACCCGCGCTCGAGCCAAGAATCCTACTATGCAGCACGAGACGGCGATGCGATTGCGAATGTGACGACGCCGGCTGTGCTCTGCCTCACCGTCTGCCGCCTGGCCTGATGCTGATTGCACGCCGCGCCGGCCTCTTGATGCGTGCATTTGGAGCCTAGCTACAGCTTTTCGGTCGCAATCATGTGGTACGTAGTCCTACTCGTCTGTAGCTGTTGCCCTGTGTCGTCCCTGACTATGTAGAGGGGGGACGTGGCGTGGCACGCCGCACGCGAGCGTGCGTGCGTGCGCACGTAGCTGGTCGGTGTTTGTTTCGCAATGCCTTTTATTTTACCCCGTGGTAGATTCGGATCGGAGGGCGGCTAGCTCAGCGCTGTGCTGAGGTTCAGAAGTCACAACAGGCACGGCCGACCGGCGTACGTCGCTCGTACGGTTTCGTGTTTGCAGTTGGTACGTGCTTGGTGTTGAATCTCGTGACTGGGTACAGCGATAATGTGCTATCTCGGCTGCCTGCCCTTTCTGCCGGTTCGTGCACAAAGGTGTCAAGATCGACAGTGGCGTGGCTTCGATATCCGGCTGGCCCCAATGTTGGCGACGACAGCAGTCAGCAGTGGCCAGTGGGAGACTGGGAGCGGACTGAACCAACGGGTGGAGCACTTGCGTGTGCTGATGAGTATTCGCCGGGAAATCTGACGTTTCAGCGGAGATTCCACGCACCGCGCAGCCACAGTTGCCGTGCCGTCATGCTCCTGTTCCGAGCTCGACCACGCACGAGCAGGGTGCAGCAGCGCACGGCCACCGGCTTTCGTGGACGCGGGGCCTTTGGTTGGTGGCATCGCATCGCAGCATACTCCGAGCCCGTGGGCTACGGCCCACTCCTGATCGGGGATGTGACTTTGATCTGCCTAACATCCACTTCTTGGGCCCTTAACGTCTGTCCGCGATCGCGAGTAAGGACCGCGGACCGGCGGCCGCGAGCTCCCGCGGTTAACCACGGTAGGACGGACGTGGCTCATCGCTGCGCTTTGAGTTTTCCACCGCTCGGCGCTGCTCGTTTCCGTGCTCACGACGGTAGAAATGTGCCGTGCGAGCTGAAACAAAGCATGATCAGTGTTCTCGTCGGTCCAGGACGTACGTACGTTGCTGGTTGGTGGCTGCTAGATCATGAGCTTAAGGTCCGTAGCGTTTAGTACGATTACGAGAGAAGAGAAGTCAAGTCCGCTGTGCAGCAGCTATCAGATTCGGTCGGTTGTTCAGGTACAACAGCCGTTGCAATGGTCCAATCGACGACCGTGCTGTCACGCTCCTTTTTGTTTTCTGTTTCACTGTTGCACGGCCGTGCAGCTGCCAGCCCCGGAGGACCGTACCGATGTGATAGCACAGAGCCCAGCCCAACTAGTGGGAATCACGGCCTTGGTACATTCGGCACTTGAAAAGAGCAGCCCGTACACTGTTCAAACGGGCCTTGGTACATTCGGCACGTGAAAAGATGCGATGTGCTTGCCAGAGTTGCAGCCCAACTGAGACAAGTGCCGTGGATGCGCCCGCGGCCCGCCGTTTCTGATGTGGGCTCCGGAGATGGGAGATTGACAATGCAAACTGGGCAGCGGGCAAGAGGCTGGCAAACTCGCAGCAGGTTCACGAATCACGAGCATCGATGCTTTTGATGCGGGATCGAACATCGCATCTTGGCTTCTGAATCCTAACCAGAACTCTCCTGGTACTTGCTCAGATGATGATGATCATGGCATGGCTATGGCCCTGACCCTGCGAGCTCATGCCTAGGATCATGATTTTTTTTTCTTTTGAAAGGGAATAACAATATATTGATTTAGCAGCAACAAGCTGCTATAGTTTGTACATTGTACAGGCTACTAGAGAGTAAAGCCTGATGGACGTTACAATGATCACCATGGTGATGAAATGAGCAGCTAAATTCTATCTCTTCTGAAGTTTCAGCAGAAGAAGCCTGCTTTGCACTCTTTGCAAGTTCATGAGCTATTGCATTTAAGCTCCCGAATTGGTTGAAAGATTAGAGATGAACTGAATATAGTATTTCATCCTCCAATCCCGGAGGTTTGAAGTATCATCTCCGTTCAGAAAATGCACTAACTGCTGAGAATCCGACAAGAAGTTAACATTTGGTGTCGATGATCTCTGCTGCAAGAGCAAGACTGGCAGCCTCGGCCATAATGACCGATGTGCAATCTTGGAGAGTAGCTTTGGATGCCCACGATGGTATAGTGCTGGCACTGACCACGGTTTCTTCCCGTTTCCAAGCATTGCAACTGACCCTGTCCATTCAATAAACCATAGCATCCAGGTTCAGCAATCAGCAGTTCAGCACACATTCTCGCGTGCCGCGTTCACCACACAGCCAGGCTTCGTTAGCATGATAACAAAACTACACAAGACACCAGCTGACATGATCACTGGACAATCAAAGTCTCACACAAACAATTAGGTTCGCATAACATACATACAGCGTGGCTGGTTACAACATACAACAAATAGTTTGCACATCACACAGTAGACGGTACTAGAGCTCCGCGCACTGCAGGCTGCGGAGTCACAACATCAAGAATACAAAACAAGCAAGCGTACTTAAAATCCCCAGATCACTGAAGTCTCGATGCATAAATTCGGTGTCTGATAGTATCACCGAAACAGTGCAGGTACTGGAATACTCCAGGATTTATTCCTTGGTGAAGGCAGTCAAGCATCTCAGCAGTAAAACATGACACGCTTCACGTTTTCCTTGAGAGCGGGCAGGGGCCTGACCGCAACACTCCCCGCGCCTCTGATGCTGCGTGCCCCGCCTGGTGGAGGGCCACGGCGCCACTCGCCATTGACCCACTATCAGAGGTATCTGGCTCCATGTAGAAGCGAGCTCGGAAGGCTGCCAGATGAGCATAGTATGCAGGGGGAACTGCAAGCAATCAAAAGCAAGGGTCAACAATTTGTTTTATTTAGTAGCAGTAGCACGCAATGGGTTGCCAAGAGTAGACAAGAGACTGAAGTAGTGTTCTCAAGCTGGGCTTACCAATTGACACGGAGCGGGTGCACCTAGCATACCTGCAAAACCAGAAACATTGTTAACAGGCAGTTAAAGAGTGCAAGGGAAATAATGGATTGATGGGGCAGTAGATGTATTACGTGTAGCACAGGTTGTTTGTCAGAGTCTGCAGCTCATCAGCTGTAAACTTGTTCTCATCCCACAGGACATGGTAATGAGCAGGGCGGCTTGTTCCCTAATGGACGTGAAATTCAAGTCAGTAATCAGCCCAGTTCATTGAAGGATGTATTGAAAAGGAGAATGAAAAAAAAAATCAACCTGAATGCCAGCATGGCTACACAGGTAGAAATCAAATTCAGTAGGATGGCAAATCTTTGAGTCAACCACAGTGCCTAAATTCAGATGAAAAGAATGTTTCTGGTCAGAATTAGACATGCTAAACTTAAAAAAAAACAATTAGACAAGCTAAGCCCAAAAGGAGAGCACCAAGAACTAACCAGGCAGTATGTTTCCACTTCTATCAACTGTACGCTGATCATGGTGATTGTTAGCAAACAGCCTAGTGTGATGTCGCTTCTGGACCACGACAAAAGTAACTGGAGGCTGATAATTGGGCTCCAAGGATGCACAGGCCTATTTCCATGGTTTCACAGGTACAGTCAGCGGAAAACATGAAGAACAACATCAAATGAATGCTATGTAATTACATGTACCTTTCTGATGGCATCAAGTTCATACAACAATACTTGATAGAACTGTCCCTCACTCACACCATCCCTGAAATTCAAAACTGTTCAGTATATTGAGAAACAGATCAGGAAAGTTGACCGATCAAAGATAATAACCTGTAGAATATGATCCTCTGGGGCTTCTGTCCAGTTGCTCTCTTGAAAGAAATGAGAAGTTCCCTGCAATAAAAAGAATGTAAGGACAGAGTAGAATCCAAAGATGGAGAACCATGAATAAATCTCATCATCTCAATACGGATCATACTTTATCATGCCACCAGTTACTGTCCTTCTCTGCTGGTCTTGCCATACTTTGAAAAGATCCTGTATCAGCTCCTGGCGATGGGCTTGGGCACTCACTAGTCCAGCATATTTGGTGACCTCAGGCCAGTCTTGTGAAGCAACAACCTAGGAAGGGAAAAATATAGTAACAATTTAAAAAGTGAAACTTCCAGGTTAGACTATGTGAACTTGTGGCCTGTTATAACTGCAACTAGTACTGAACTTACAGCTGCAATGGAAGGACTGGAATCTTCTCCAGGATGTGGATGGGTAACATCAGCACCAAATATTATGGTCGGTCTGTCACTGACAAGGGGGATTCTCCTTGTCAAAGCATCTACAAGTACAGTATTCCTTCCCCCCAACCTGAAAAGGTAGGAAAACTTTGAGAAAACTAACAATTCAGGAGTGAATAAGGATGGAAGTGTGGAGAGATTTTTACCTTAACATTTATTTTGAGTGCAACGTTTGCAAGATACTGCTTGCTCATCTTAAAAACATGTTTAGTTAGACAACATTGGGAGACCAATCCAAGATCAGTCTCACAGATCCTTTTGAGATCCCCTGAGAAACGAAAAGAATGCTGATGACCAAATGTATCCAGCAGACAATGTTTAAGTGTCTTTTGGAAGAGAACATTACCATAAAGAGAACCATTATTGTCAGGCAGTATTACAATCAGCAGATCAAGTTCCCTTCCCTGTGGCCTCAGTATGTTCATTGCGTCTTGATAACGTGCCTTTAACGCTCTTTCAACTTGTTCTGGCCTTGAAGTCACTGGAGGCAGCACAGGCTCAAGAGCAAAATCCTAAAGGGAGAAAAAAGTACATAGAGTAAATAACAAATGTAACCAACGGATATTGCGCACAAATGATAATTGAATAGAAAAGACATACCATTCCTGATATTTGGCACATGACTGCCAGCTCATGACAGAAACCCCTGGCAGCACTATCTTGCACATTCCGGGAGAAGTTAATACATGTCCAGTTGCTGACTCTACCACCATTAACCATTTTCTACACAGAAAAAAGAAGGCAGCCAAAGAAAAATAGACAAGAAAGTTATGACTCATGAGATTATTAAATCAATCAACAAAATGCGAGCATGCAGACAGAAGTCAAGCAATACATAGAAAACAGATGTATCTAGATTGATGGGCGACCAAGTTCAATCTACAGTGTACTGGCACCATCGATAGAAAAATTGTGTGCACCACCATAGGTTCTATTTTAGCTTTGGTCCTGCCTAGATTATAGTAGCGTCAAATCATAATCCAAATGCTTACTTCTGCAGTTGTCGTTTTGCATAAAAGATGGTTGTAAGGTTCTTGTTAGACCTTTTTCTTTGGTGGGCATCTTGATAAGGGCAGTCCCAATGCAGACTCTATCATAGAGTCTAAACTTATTTATTATCTCGAATATTGTGGACTTAGAGTCTAAATAAGACTTGGAGTCTTGTTTTTTCTCCCTCTTTCTTCAATAAATATGCTGCCACATCAGCAAAATACCATAAATAAGGTGTAATAAATAGTCTTAGACTCTGTGATAGAGTCTTGCATTGGGATTGCCCTAATGCAAAATCAATCCCTCAAAAAGCATTTCCATGTCAAGCTAGGTAGATCCTAGAATTTTAAGGTAAGGAGATAGCGAAAAGGAATGCCTAACAAAAAAAGAGGAACAATAAACTCAGTAATAACTATGACTATGTAACTTGGACAAAAGAACTTATTTGCTGAGTCAGCTACTCTCCATCTCTCCCAGTTGCTGGGTTAACTTCCTGGTTTATTTTTCATTTTTGCAATATATAGCACTTACTAAATCTGGATGGTTCTCACCTATTGTTACCATATAAGAAAATTAATTACAATCGAAGAAAATCACAGGAAAGAGTGACTTTATCTAGATTTCTCAGGACGAGGCATACCTTATTCATCATGTTCCATTGGCCAACTCTGGGCAAAACATCCTTCTCTCGGCCACTATCATGGTATTTAAGCTAATTACAAAATACACAAATTCCACATCAGTGGCCATGCACAGCATATATGCACAAATATGGAAAACAAAATGGCAAGATGTTAGAAGTCATGATTCTTAACTTACCCTTGGCGGTGGCAGAACACGAGCTTCAACTGCAGCAAGATGTTCATCAATTCTTATACCGAATTCTTGTGCATACGGGTCTTCATAGTATGCATTGTGATGCACCGTCTGATAAAAGGCAAAATAAGGAAGTCAGAATCATAAATTCAGATGACTGACTTTGGTAAATACAAAACCAGTAAAACCTATGTACCATATTATGCTTAAGCATTACAAAGTATTCTGAAATGCCACCAATCATAAGAAAAATACTATTTACACAAACATTTTAATAATCAAACAACTGTTGCAGATACCCTGTTACCAATCCCAGAGAGCCATAGATCAATTTAGATGCACAGGTAAATGTATAATCATGTTAAGAAAAGATAAATGGCAGCAGTTTGTAGTGCACCAAAACCCTGAAGAATGCACAGACAAATGTGTAAACAGGGCACCTAAAGCTAAAAAGGCTTGAAAACTGGTTACCACAGGCTATAATCAAATATGGCTAAACATTTGAATTCATAAGACTATACACTGATGAAAACAACTCATATGAAAACATATGTAAACAGTCACCCGTAAGATGTCCAGCTCACGCTCTTGAGGGCGCTGGCAGGTCACTTTCAGTAGAGCAGTAATTTGTTTCTCATTGAGCCGCTTTGAGTAACGCTGTCCTTCAACTATCTTGCAAACCTGAAATTTCATATTTCAAATCCGAAAAAGCAATTATGATAATGCTGAAGCTGGATGTAGCATTCAGAAATCATCCAAATAGATAAGCCCAATATAACAAATCCAAGTTCAATGGAAATAGTTGAAGATCACAGTCCAGGACACTAACCTCCATAGGCAGATAATTTGGTCTTTGTTGATTTCCCACTTGCAAGCATGGTAAAGTGGTGTGCTGGATACTAAAACCATAAGTCTCCATGAAGTATTGCACCACAGTCTTCACAGTACCACGATCATCAACAGGGAATCTAACACAAAGAAACCAACAAATCATGTCACTGCATTGTTCTTTAAGCTGTAAGCTCATACCAGCAATGGGACTATGGGAGACACATACGATAGCTCTCTTGTTGCTTGTGAGGTGAGGCCAGAAATACGATATTTTCGGCGCATGTTTCCCCTGTGAGTGACCTCGACCTTCACACCTCTTAGGGCCTTTTTTATCTACAGAGGAACAAAAACAACAGAAACGCAGCACCAATTAATCATATGCCGCAGTTGCTATCAAATATGTAAGGATAATGATTCAAACCTTCACGCGATCAGAATCAGACAATGGTCTAACTGAGATATCTCTGTTGAGAAGCTGAGCAACAAAATCGATCACAGGGAGCGGCTCGATAAATGCAGTAGAGGACATATCTGCAAGAGCACAAATAAAAGGCTAAGAAAAGACCAATACTAATTCCAAAAACTACACTGGGAGTCCATCGAATTATACTTTAGTTAAAATACGCCATGTATCATGTGTGGCAACTAAAAGATAAACAATTAAACAAAAAGGTTTTAGTGTCAGTATCTAACCAATATTCAGTGAAAGGCCCATCTGTGTCGGCCTTATGCTTTGGTAAAAACCGCGCCAACTTTCCAAACCCTCACCAAGTTGCTGACGTCTCCCTAAGTTGGGAGAATAAAATGACCTACCAACAGGAGAATACCTGCACAAGAAAAATGTAAGGCAATGGAGACTTTTGACTTTTGCTATGGAAAAAGTAACTAATAAATATAATTAGCTCAAGATCACCTTGCAGTAGGCAATTCACGTAGTACAATGTCAAGCACTTGAAGAGCTTCTTGAGGAGCATCTGCTTGCCTTCCAGCTAGAAACATAGCCAGATGGTGGAGATCAGCACGGGCCGCAAATTTGATCACCACCCCAAATACTCTCTCGCGCCTTGAATCAGAAAGGATTACGGCAGTCAGCATGAAATTTTGCATATGCTCTAAATACAGACACAGCATAATGACATACCTTTGTCCACCTTGGCCACCGCCAAGACTATCTTCCTCATCTTGCAAGGTAATTTGAAATGTCATAGAAGTAAATGGCAATGGTCCAGCAGTATAAAGGCTCTTTCTTCCATCGTACGCAGGTAGACGCCCACCCAAATGGGAATTTCTATATAGTGTTACAAGCTCTCCCATGACAGCACGATTAACACCACGTGAAGTAACCTCAGGTGTTATAGATACCTGATGGCAAAAGATTGGTTTAGAGAAATAACAACATAAATAACTGACATGAATTATCCCTACAAGGAGCGTACATCATATTGGTGAAGGTCTTTGTCAGGAAGCTCGGCAAAAAAATGATTTGCCTTGACAATGCACCTGTCCCCATAAGTGCCCTTGCCAGGGCGCAACGGAATCGAACCGATTTGCTTGATGCTGGTGCCACTTGCATTTCCCGGCTCGTGGAACTCTGACCACGAATAGCAAGTTGCTGAAACTGTTGCTGAACTTGTCCAGAGCTCACCTCTGCCATAGGCTGTGAGGATGAGCCAGGTCCCGATGGGGTTGGTGAAACCACCGGGGCTTGATACTGGACATATGGGGCTTGGTGCAGCTCGGGAACTGTTCTAGATGGACCTGGAGGAACACTTCGTCCAACACTACCTCCCCTATGCCCACCATAGTATGGCTGTGGCATTCCACCTCTGGCACGGGCGCCACCACGTCCCTGGTACTCACCACCGCGTCCCTGATATTCACCACCACGTCCCTGGTATTCACGCGGATGATACTCAGGTGGCCCACCACCAGGGTGATGTGGCCCTGGTCCTCCACGGCCCTGATAATGTCCACCACGACCCTGGTGTTGCCCGCCACCACGACCACCCTGTTGAGGCACCCAACCACGTCCTCCCCCAGGTTGTTGAGTTCGCTCAGGCCGTTGTGAACCTTGCCCAGAACCTCCTGAAGACTCTCCAGAAGTTTCTCCAGAGCCGCCAGGGCCAGTTCTCTTCTTCCTCGGCATGATGGGCACTGGCAAGACAGGAAAACATCAGGACTGAGATTGTAAGAATATGACTTAACATGAAGAAAACTATTTAACTATGTATTTGTTAAAAAATTGAAACAGAAGGTTGTATAATGAGAACTGAAACAGCTTAGGGAGTAAAAGAAAATGTAAATGGTGTAACACAAATAGAAAATCAGCTGCATCAAGGAATTGGTAAAACAATAAATATAAAATTTCTCAATTACAAGTTGACAACATGATAGAAACTTATTCCCGCGAGAAAAAACAGGCCAAGTACCAGAAGACAGTAAACAAGAAAAACCATGTAGGCATCGAAGAAAGGGATGTGATCTCACAAGTATTAGGAAAGAATACTTATTACGTTTTCATTGAATTGAAGCTTCCTTTATTTTAATTATTTCACCACTTCTGCGGTTGGCTGCAAACCTCTATTTAAACTAAGGGAGTTGCTATACTCCAGTCGCCTGGGATTTAGGAGAAATCCCAGGCGACGTCGTAGACCCTTGGATCTGCATCCAAGGGCCAGATCTGTTGGCTGTTGTTTCTATGTACAGCCAGCGCAAACGGGTCCGCGAGTCAACCCGCAAACCCAAGCCTAACAGCTATCGGGCCCGCCAAACCTTAATGGGCGCATGACCCAAAACCCGTTAACTCAAGTTGCTGCTCATTTGGGCCAAAATCCAACAACTGGCCCAAATGAAGCACAATGAAAATCGAACAAATATGCCACTGCATTCTTACAGGCAGGGTGAATCTTCGAGTGTATATAATTACAAAACACAAATATAAAAATTACACATTTCAAATAGTGCAAATACTACTTATTGTCAATGCAATTATACCATATATATACATAAATAATTACATGATCCAGCTCATACGTGTGGAGCCTATGCAAATCTGCAGCTATCTTCTCCCACACCTTGCTCTTGACATGGAGAGAAATCTCAAGCTCACCAGAGTGTCCAGCAAAGGTCAAGGCTGCATCTAGTAGTGGCTCAACCAACTAAACCTAAATTTAAACCTAAATTGCACATGTTAGGCACTATCTTCCATCAAAATGTGTAATTTAATCAAATGTGTGAGGTTGTCTGATGACTCACCCAAGTATGATACTCATTAGAAGCAGCCAAACCATGAATGTGATTTTATACCAAACATTATCACTGGTTTCAGATTGTAGAGAACACAAACTTTTAATTTCTCCTCATTCATAGGAGATATCACAGGTTAGTGACAGTGATAACAAGCAAGGTATCACAAGAAAGCAAGGTATCACTGGTTTCTTGATAATGGAATTTTTACTTATTTCACAAGCATTTTTAGACTGTTGCAACCAAGGGGATGAGGACAACCCACACACACTCCTATACTCTGAATTGAGATGACAACAAAGGTCACGAACAAAAAGTAAAGTAAAATAACCTTTTCATTTTCTTCACAAAGGATCCACCTTGATAGCATTGCCACTATCACAACATCAACCATCAAAAGCAGCAGTGAACTACCTGAAACAGAAAGGCACACTTCTAAGGCCATTTGCCAAGGTACTTAACAAGCTGAAGGCCAATCATGAATTTTACACAGGCAGCTAAGCACATAAAAGGCAAAACAAAACATAGCAAACAAGAGCATGTGCTATTTACAGTGCTCAATAACAGATTATGTACTACTCAATTTGTCACTAGAAGAGGACTCTTGACCTAGAGTCATGAGGGATATACATGAACATAAGAGTTGGTTGTGCAGCTAGCATTGATGACAATGTTAATGTCAGGCTTCAACTCCTTGTTGACACCAACAAAGAACATGGGGGCATCCTTGCTAGGAGCACAAATGACAACACATTGACTGCATCAAACAACCTACAGAGGTTGTAAAACTGAATCTGGTCTTGAGAAAATTACCTCAACATGCCATCCCTGCTTCTACTCCCAAAGAATCCTCTCATCCGTCTCCTGAAAACAGCAAACATGCGGACTCCTTTGAGGCACTTGGGAATACACATTCAGATAATGTTCATATAACATGCATGAAATTTCTTTACAAAGTAACCTGCTCCATTCACTAAAAGGACAAATCCTACAATTTGGTAGGTTAACAAGTGGCAAAGTAACCTGCTCCATTCACTAAAAGGACAAATCCTACAATTTGGTAGGTTAACAAGTGGCAAGTGAGAATGAACAAGATAAACAATGACAAGTAAAAAATTGGGTGTGGACTGTCACAAAACACATATCACAAGGGACAAGGGAGAAAATAAGAGTCATTCTCCTATGGCTACTATATCAGAGCAAGATGTACAAATGGTGCTTCACATCAAGATTCAGATGGAGTAGAGTGTAAAAGCCAAAAACATCACTCACCATCGATTCGGGTAGTAGGGTGAGTTGTGCATAGCTCTGAATCACGTGCCAACCTGCAGAACTAAAACAAATTTGCACATTCAGACAACTTGAACATGCACGAAGTACTTTATGAATGATCCCTAACATGTCAACAACTAGTACTAATAAGCATTCCAAACAGTTGCAGTGCCCGACACTTGCAATCTAAACTATAGTAGACTGCAATTAGAATCTAAACTATTGTAATGGTATTATCTGTAACTTGCTACTAAGAGTTTTCAGGAACTCGCTATTTAGAGTGGACCATAGTCACTCTACAAGACATTTGGGAAAATGCTCAAAGTGTAGAATGACAAGTGTCTTTTAGGCAAGCATAATAGACAAATGGACAATGGACAAGCACAATGACAAATACAATTACAATTACAATAGAAATACAATTACAATTACAATTACAATTACAGAAAGACAACTTTTTTCTATGGAAGGACAATGGACAAAAATTTTCACCAAAATCGATACAATTACAATCATAGAAAGACAATTTTTTTTTCTATGGAATGACAATGGACAAAAATTTTCACCAAGATCGATACAATAACAATTACGTAAAGACAATTTTTTTCTATGGAAGGGCAAGAGACAAAAATTTTCACCTAGATCGACACAAGAACAAATACAGAGGGACAATCTTTTTTCTATGGAAGGACAATAGACAAAAAATTTCACCTAAGAACAAAACAAGCACAATTTCAGATGAACAAAATAGGTGCTTGTGTCAATCTAGAGAGGAAATTGTCTATTGTCATTCCATAGAAAAAAATTGTCCCTTGATTGTGATCTTCAGTTATAGAGAATCAGTTTTTTGGGGCCCTTAGCATTAAGTTCTTCCTGCCAATCTTTGTTTCTGCTAGCTTATAGTAGAGGACACTCACCAACAAAATTGGTATTTCTCCCTAGATTACAACAAACACAATGACAAAAAGACAATTTTATTTCTATGGAAAAACAAAAGACAAGAATATCTCCCTAGATCGGCACAAGCACAATGAAAAATGACAATTTTTTCTATGAAAAGACAAAAATATCTCCCTAGATTGGCACAAAACACAACAAACAAAGGACTGGTGTCAAACTATGTAAAATGCCAACTATACTCAGGAAGTAAATTAAATTTCAATATATTGCGCATGCTCAAAGCTACAATTGCAGTGCTTGATACTTGCAAATTACATTATCGTTGATTGCAATTAGTTAACTTAAAGCTTGTTATTTGGTTTTAAGGTAGAGAAAAGATAAGCATCAACAGAGCACTACAACTACTATGGAGAAGAACAACTATGGAGAGATTAATTGATTGCAATTAATGATGTGCTTGTTCCTGCAGAGGAGGTTGTTGTTTTGTGGCTAAGTTGATGACATGCTGCAGTGTTGCAAGCTTTGGCAAATGCCAAACTTACAACTTTTGCAATTGCAAGCACCATTGAATGTGGAGGGATTTTTCTTTGTTGTTTTGTTGGTATGCACATGAGCTTGCACAATGAGGCAGCGTTGGGATTGGACCATGGAAAGAAAGATGCTAAAGGTGCTGGTCTCTTGGTCTTGGAAAAGCAGGACTAGGCTAGACCTGAACACTGAAGGATGTGCTACTGTGATTCACTATGCTTGAAATCTGACCAGAGAAAGATAGTGATTACTTCATCAGCTACTATTTCATAAATTCAGAATGGTGATAAGAGCACTTGGCTCAGCCTTTATAGTATAAAGGAACAAAAACTGGAACTGCACAAACACACTCAGTTCGTCAGTAGTTCAGTACAGGCCTATAGGTGGAGAAAATACTTCTTTTCAAGTTCTAACATCCACTACTGTTATACAAGCTAATCTGACAAACCGACAAAGCCATCACCCACCATACCAGCAAATAGGTTCACTAACGGTAATAGGTTCAAAACCATACTCAGTTAGTCATAAGTTCAATACAGGCCTATAGGGGAGAAAATGCTTCTTTTCAAGTTCTAACATCCGCTACTATTAGTCAAGCTAATCTAGAAAGACCATATCTTCCTATTGTGTCTGATCATTCTCATGCTCTAAATAACATGATTCAGATCAAATACAACCAAGCAAACAAAGTTTGTGTGATCAACAAAAGTCATATATCAGACAAATACTGTAATAGCTAATAATCAGATACATGAGATAAATGGTAGAGAAATGCTTTATCACATAATGTTCTTGCAATCACAACAATTTTGTCTTTCCCTTGGTGACTTCATAACCACAACCACATTTGAGATCTAAAGTTTAGAAATCCAAGTCAAGCTAACAGATCAAAACTTTAGTACTTATATAGTACGTGAGAAATAACTGACTGCATGGACAGCCAGATGCTGACAAAGATTCTAAAACCTACTAGCCCAGCTAACTTGCTCATCCCTACAGTACACCACACACATGGGAAGATGCAAACCTAAACACAACCATTCTCTATTGAACCTACATACACCATAATGATGCGGAGTTCCTGATTGCTCACCCCTTTCTATGTCTAGAATGTAGGGAGCCAATCATGTAAAATAGACAACAAATTGATGTCACAAAAGAACAAGGACATCAAAGATCTACAGACCAGACACACGGAAATAAAAATAGTGGAAGTTCTACAAAAGCCAGAGTCCACGAAAGATTTTTTTTTTTTGAAAATCGACTAAAATTGTCAAGAACTTACCGTCGAGAACTGCATTTGCCACATCAGTTGCCTCTGCACGAGTACACCTGAGGTTGTCTGTCATGCTGTCCACAACACGAGTAACAACAACAGGCTTTCCAGCCATGTTGCACTTGTGAAGTGCAGACTTTTGAAACAAAAAGACCTACAATATGGAGAACCCAAAGAGGTAAAGATCAAAGGCTAAATGAACTGGTATAAAACAAGGACAACTGTCGCATCTCAAAACAAGAGAGGTATTATTATTATGAAATAAAATGTCTAAGGTTATAATATCACTAAAAGCTGATCAATATTGTCTATAATTCCTTAAATAGCTTAGGTTTTGGTTACCAGAGAGTCTAAATTGAGGTCTTCTGAACTGATGAAATATTAGTTGAGAAAGCCAAGCTTCTCAGGTGGAAGGTTAATTCCTAGGTTTCCTCTTGACAGAATGATACCATCAGCCTCTGCCAGTATTTCATCAAAATGGTTCAAGCTCTACAAAGCAATAAGAAGTCACTAGATTGTAAGACAAGTGATGCCTAGCTAATAATGAAAAAAAGATCTTCTTGAAAATAACTCAACATTCTCAATTTTAGCAAAAATCTGAGTTTGGCTAAGATCACCCAACTTTGAGAGGTACTCACATGCCTGTGTTGCAGAGAAAAAAATACTAGCACTGTTAACAACATTCTTCTCAAACAAAGTGAAGACACTGTCTTCAAATATAGTTAACCTTTTCATTGAAGATTGAAGGAATATTTGTATTTCTTAGAAGCACAACAATTATATATAGGACAAACAAAATAACTCAAAATGCATCCATAATGTCATTAGGTTCTTACCTGCCGCACATCTTCAGCATGCCTTGTGTAAGACAAAGAGAGGAAGTCAATCTTATTGGGAGCACCGATCACCCCATTTTTTGATAACCTGAAAAGCAGTTCATGCAAGTATTAGGTTGGGCCTATTAATGACAGGATCACAGGACTGAAACTGAAACTCTACAGCAGATATACTTCAGACCCAAAAATTTTATGTTGTTAAAGGCAGAATTCTGAAAGGAAGGGGATAAAATCAAACTGAAAGAAACAGTTACACAAGGCAACATAAAATTGCATTTTCGAGAGTAGCTGCTTACATCCTTGTCCTCATCAGACAGCGTGGGCAAGTCAATATGGATCTGGGAACAAAGTGTGAAGAGTGACCCAGCCAAGGTAGCTGTGTTCTTGATTATACAAACCACATCATCTCCTTTAACTTCAGAAACCTGTACAGGCAGATGGGACAATGGTTATTTGAAAACACAGAGGACTGCTATAAAATAGTGGAAATTATGACAGGTGGTAAAGCATTACAATTACAGATTTCCTAGTCTGTGTCGCTTGAATTTTTTGTTAAATAAAGAACACTCACTGAACTAGCATTACAAACTGAAATGAAAAACAAGGTTTAACATTTCATCCTACTCAAGGGTGTTAATTAACCATTATCTAGAAACATTCACATACAAGGAAATAAATTGACCAGCCTCCGGCACAAACACTCCACAACAACAACTCTCTGAATCAAATCGTCTGACAACTCTATTATGGGGATTAGTACAAAGCTGCAACCGCATGTTATGGGAGCTTTGCCTAATCAGGTCAATAGTATCTACTAGTTGCAAACCTAGAAAACATCAGCAAGACAAACATTAAAGAATAACATGTAGCTCTAGTCAGATAACAACTTCCATCATCGATCATCCAAACCTCTTTTTCTAAGAAAAAAAAGAGGCTATGATAGCTTCAAACTACACTATGCCTCTAATTTTCAAATCAAACACAGACAACTATATTCAGTAAAACATGCTAGCGAGATCATTTATGCCACAAAAACTAGGATCATACACATCCAACAACATTCTTTAGAAGGCAAATTAACTAATCGATCCTCCTTCCCGGAATTCTGAATGCACATGCTATATTTCTCATCTTCATCTTTACCATTTACAATAACACAAATACTAATCAAATATGAATCTCACTATGTTGGAAGCTGCAAACCCAGGCAGGGTTGCTGCTAGCACTTTATTAATACTAATACTCCTACAAGTGCAGGAGAAGCATGAGCTTCAGCTCAGCCAGTGATGAGTGAGTGACAAATCAGATTTGCCTTAGAGGGAAGGAGCCGATGGAAAGTGAAATGGCCTGATGCCTTCTCCTTCAGAACGACGAAAAAATGAAAAATCAGCTAATGCATGTCTAATGCACACCAAAATCACCAAAATCTGTGGATGACCTTGCACATCGAGCAACCTACAGACTCCTCTAACACTTGCTCAAACATTTAAACAAGCAAGCGTGCATCATCCCAACCACATCTGCAGAAGCATCAATGATTCAACCCAAAAAACAACGAAATCCATACCACGACCCTCCTTCCCCAACCCCTCCGCCCCAATACGCCAAAACGCCCCAATTCCCCTGAATCCCTCCATGAATCCTACACGAACCCTAAAAAAAATCAATGAACACCACCATCTATCAACAGCCCTAAATCCAAACGAATCCACCAGTCCAAACCCTAAAACGGCACAAATCCGAATCCTACACGAACCATACACAAACAGAGCAACAAAAGGGGAAGGAGATGCAGCAGGAAATGGGATCGACCTGGAACACCTTCAATGGCGCGCCGCGACGGGGATGCGGGACGACCACTGGGGAGTCGCTGCTGCTGGGGGGTGACCGCTCCGCGCACTGCTCCGCCACCGCTGGGGGGTGGGTCGCCGAGCGCATTGCTCCATCGCCGTTGCCCCGCGTGCGCCGCTCCGATCTGGGACTGGGAGGAGAGAAAGAGTGGGAGTGAGAGACAGAGAGTAATGGGCATGCAATCACATTTGGACGGACCCGATTAGCCGCACAGACCCGACAAACGGGCAACTGCCCGTTAAGCGTCGTGCCGCGCCTCGCCTCCGCTCGCGCCCAGTACACGCGCGACGCGTCGCCTGGGTTGACGGGAACAATCCAGGCGATGGTGCATTAGTATTTGTGTTAAACTAAAAGCGGCCATGTACAATGTTAGGAAAATGCAAGAAATAGCATATCAAAAAAGAAGGGCCACGTAAGAAGTTGCTAGAAGACACCCACTTTATCTACACACAGAATAATCAGTATCCTACCGCTAAAGGCCTGCCTTATGTGGCCTAGTTTGTTTTAACAGGGAACTTTTCTAGTCATCACTGTCAAATGTCAATACAATGCCAATGCCTTGATACAACATCAAACATCTTGAATGCTACCTTTGGTCACGATTAAGATAACATCAAACACTTTGGCAACTGTTGAAGGACATGATATTTTTAACAATGCCGTGCTGCACCCTTGAGTATATGAAATTGTATACTCTATACTTGTAATCAAGGTCAAGAGTTCACGCTAAGTGAAAACATCAAGCATTAGGAATAAACTATGCCAAGAACACATCAGCAATTGCCGAGGCTGCGATTTCACTCATCACAGTGTGATGCACTAAAAAAGGAACCCTCTTTTTTTTTTTTGGTCGAAAACGCAGGAGAGCTGAACTTCATTATATCAAGAGAAGAAAGTACGGTATAAGAACCAAAAAACCCACACGCACCAAAATAAAGTTTTAGAATAGATTCTAGCCTGCTAAATATAAAAGACGACCACAAAACCAACAACAAGGCCACTCCAAGACAAAAGTGCCGGGGTAGTCAAGGAATAGAGGCTTCGTGCGCCTGCTATCTCCCAAAGATAGCTTCCTCGCTGCTAACATTAAGAGCTCTTGCAATGCTAGGAGCAGCTCCGTCAAAACCACAAGGACTGCGTTGAGTCCAAAGAACCCAAGCACCTAGAACAAGATTTTTTTTCGGTTGTCTTTGTACCTGGCTAAACCTCATTTGTTAGCCCGAGATGCCGCTGTTTCTCGGTGCCAGCGCCATCTGCACTGCAGCGTGGCCATGCATGCATGCGTCTGCCTGCAGTTTTCCGTACGAAACCTGCATGCTTACTTGTCGCGTCAACTTTTTACTGGTGCATTTTCACTGCGCCGTGGTCTCATGCGATTGTCTGCTTCCCTGCTCAGTTCAGTTCTGACCTAGAGTAGCCACACTACACAGTCACAGCAATGCATGCATGCGTGAATGATATGATAGCTTATCCGTGGATGCGTTGGTCCATGCATGCAGGAGGGACAGCTTCATCACGCACCGGGCGTTCTGCGACGCGCTGGCGCAGGAGAGCGCGGCTGCCGCCGACGAGCCTCAGCAGCCTCACCAGCCACCTCTACGGCGCCACCAACGCGGGCAACATGGCGCTCAGCCTCTCGCAGGTGGGCTCCCACCTCACCTCCACGCTCCCGGACGGCGGCCACCACCACCACCACCCGTCCCCGGAGCTCCTCCGGCTTGGCGCCGCGGCCTGCGGCGGCGGCGGCAGCAGCATCGCCGCGCGCCTCGACCACCTCCTGTCGCCCAATGGTGCGTCCGCCTTCCGCCCGCCGCAGGCCCCGCCCTTCTTCCTCAACACCGCGGGGGCGTCGGTCGGGCAGGACTTTGGGGACGACGCGGGCAATGGGCCGCACTCGTACCTGCAGCAGGCCAACAAGCCGTTCCACGGACTCATGCAGCTGCCCGACCTCCAAGGCAACGGTGCTGGGGGCCCCGGCGCCCCAGGCGCCAACCTTTTCAACCTGGGCTTCTTTGCTAACAATGGCAACAGCTCGGGGTCCAGCCACGAGCATGCAAGCCAGGGACTCATGAGCAATGACCAGTTCAGCGGCGGAGCAGGCGGAGGCGGTGGCGGCGGGGGATCGGAGGCGTCGGCGGGAGGGATTTTCGGCGGCAACTTTATGGGTGGTGGAGATCAAGTTCCACCGCCGGGGCTCTACAGTGATCAGGCCTCCATGCTGCCGCAGATGTCGGCGACCGCTCTGCTCCAGAAGGCGGCGCAGATGGGCGCGACGTCGAGCGCCAACGGCGGCGCGGCGTCCATGTTCCGCGGCTTCGTGGGCTCTTCCTCCCCTCACGTGCGGCCGGCGACGCCGCACATGGAGCAGAGCGACGCCAACCTAAACGACCTGATGAACTCGCTCGCTGGAGGTGGCGGAGGAATGTTCGGCGTCGGCAACGGCGCCGTCAGCGCGGGGATGTTTGATCCCAGGCAGCTGTGCGAGATGGCGGCGGAGCACGAGGTGAAGTTCGGCCAGGGTGGCGGGGACATGACGCGGGACTTCCTCGGCGTCGGCGCCGGAGGCGGCATCGTGCGCGGGATGTCGACGCCGAGAGGAGATCACCAGAGCAGCAGCGACATGAGCTCCCTGGAGGCCGAGATGAAGTCAGCATCGTCCTTCAACGGAGGCAGGATGCCATGATCGACGATCGAGCTTATACAAGACATAAGCTCGCGCACAGTAAGCCAGAGACTTGATCATCAAGCAGATGCAATCAGAGGAGTAAGGTCGTCGTTATATAGCGTAGTGGCAAACAATGCAAGTTAGCAACTGAGTCGCATGAGTAAGTTCATGCTCAAGCATGGGATAAAGCTAGCTAGCTAGCTAGCTTTCATCATCCGTAGGAACCTTGGGCAAGAGAGAGGCGTCTTCTCTGACTAATGGAGTAAGCTAGGGTGCGAGTTGGACGCATGTGATGACCCCTATGCTCGTGGTGGGGTTGTTGTTCATCCTGGTCTTGTTCTTGTTGGTTTTCCCTTCCTTGTAGTTGGATAATCTTTGTTGGATTAAGTATAGTTTCTGGTCATAGAACCAATAAGGATGTTTGTAGCTAGCTTAATGGGGGCGTGATTTGCAGCTTAAGTTGCTCCATTCCCCTCCTGCTATTTTTTATTTCCTTTTCTCTTGTAGCAAAACAATATTCCCCTTACAATTCCATTAATCATGCTAGCTCAAATTCATGTTGTTCTCTTGTGTCAGGATGCATGCATATATAGTCAAGGGTTGTGTCTGTATGCACTGACTAGAGGTCAACAATATGCTGCCATCTTTTCTTATTTGGTCTGAAATCTATTTATTACCAGGAAAAATATCTATGTCTACATATATAGTTTGTACTTCATATATTATCTACCACAAGGCTTGGTATAATGATAGTGATTATTAGGATTTTAACAAAAATCAATCTTTTTAACAAAGTCAAGTCTTTTAGACCTTATAAACAATAATACACCCATCTCTCAAAATAAGTGTTGTTCTAACTATGCACTTGCGGTTATTTTGGGAAGGATTCTAACTATGCACTTGCGGTTATTTTGGGAAGGAGGCAGTTTTTTTTTTAGTTTTGATATATTATACAGGGTTGAAAAAGGACCCTCTTTCACCCGAGTTTTGTGAGCATATTATGAGAAAATATTATGGTGTTTTAGAGGAGTTCAACACTCAAATTTAAATTGTTGCAAGAATCGGAAGAAATATTCCTTTCACACAACTGAATGTAAGTTACACCAGTTTATGCTTAGAAGTTACATATACCAAAATAATCACCAACCATGTTGTACAAGTGGTGTAAAATGTAAATCCAGCATAATTTGTAGGTACCTGAAATTGGTGGTGTGGAGAGAAGATTTTTCACCACTAATGACTCTTATTCTCTTCCGTTCTTTTAATTTCTCTCGAACAACTCTTATTCTCTTCTATGCAAGCTATTTAGAACCGGGGGGGGGGGGGGGAGATTTTCACCCGCGTACGTACTCTATTTACACAAACCCTATAATAACAAAGATAAATAAATTTGTTATCTGACTAACTAAGTAGGGTGAGTGCCGTACCTAAAGGTTCATTTTATACTCCCACATTTTGTATTGCAAGGGCACGCAGTGTACTACTTCACGCTATATTGTGTTGTTACACGACACAAGGGCATGCAAACTCCTGTATTAGTAAATTGACTGCATTTTTTTAAAAATAAAATATGATACTTATAACTGATTGGCCAGTTTGATTAAGCACAGCACGAGCTGGTCTGGCAAAAGATGCCTTCCTGCTGCCCGTGACTGTCTATAGCGTTTGACTTATATGCACAGCACATCGTGCGGCTTAGCTTCTCGCACTCGAGCTTGCCACTGCATGCCTGGTTGTGTTGTGTCTCTACGTTGGACAGAGAGCGAGCGATAGGATGTTGCTAGCTTTCGATGGTTTCGTGCATCCACGCCGGTCTAGCTCAGGCACACCACGTACGGTATGGGCATCGCAAATCATTGCATCCTTCTTCTCATCAATATGCCAATCACTCTCGACTGAAGAATTATCAGATATATCCAAACTGAAGCATTTTTTCTGAATATTTCAGTTTAGTTTAGTACTAGTAGTTAATAGTTAATACTCCCTCCGTCTCTTTTTGTAGTTCGTTTTGGCTATGATTTTTATTGTCCAGATTCATAGCACTTCATACGATCTGAATCTCATTTTTGTACTAATTCATTGATTGGTGGTGTATCTTGAAAGAGGTCAAAACGACCTACAAAATGGTACAAAGGAAGTACTAAGTATATACCTATGAATTCCCTTTCTTCTCACCAATGACCGAGAGAAATTGAACAGTTAATAGTTAATAAGTATATATATACCCAAGAATAGTTAATACATGCATTTCATTTAGGGTCCTTCTAGATCTTTTTATTCTGGAGAAATTGAAATCTACTTTATGGAATAGGCTATTTGGCTTATAATTTGGCATTTCATAACTTTCTATAGTTTTATATAAGCCAATCTTAAATTTATGGGAATGAGAGATATAAATAGATCATATATATGGATCCTCATGTTATGTTTCTGCTCTTCGACTTATAGCACTTTCTTTGGCTCCCTCCCATGGAGTAGAAGTTCATCACATAATTATCTTCCCATGTGACCAATAGTGGTATATTTCGCATGTGACCATATTAAGTTAATTGATCAGTGCCTAAATTTTGATTATTAGAATGGATTCAATTCGAAGGATCCAAATGAGGCATTAGGAAAAAATAAAAATAGGTCTAGAGCTTTCGGTGTGATCCAACAATTAGCTTTGAACTCGAACTTGGTTTTTCTTGGTGAAGTTTTAAGCAAGAACTTATATTGTACAATTTTACTTCACTATTGGAGCGGATTTTTTTCTTTACCTCCACGAGTAATTCTTTTCTCGAATATGCAAAAGGTTTGCTCATATTTCTATTTAAGTAGAAGAGAATGTTTTTACAAGACGCCGAAGTGTTTGCCGGGGTGGATACAAATTTTAAACACGCCCTACCACCCCTAACCTCTATGCCATAACGGATTACTCACGCACTAGACATTCTAGCTTGCACGCCCCGGCTTCGATCCAAAGATCGACGATGTGCTTGATGGTGGCGAGCATCTGGTGGATGTTTGATTGGGCGTTCTTCAAGCACCCCTCCACGAGTAATTCCACTGGTGAAGTTGAAGTTGTTTAAAAAATGTTTGGGAAAATAACTTTCCATCATAGTGAAAAAGAGAGGGTGGGGCTGGAAGAAGCTAGTATTTAACTCGTTTGACAAAAAAAAAAAAAAAAAAAAAAAAAAAAAAAAAAAAAAAAAAACCGAGAGAAGTTGTGCCAAATGAGCCTCAGGACGTATTGTGCGTGCACATTTGCATGCTTGGAGTGTGAGTGGTGGGTTGTAGAGATGCATATATAGGACTGGGAATAGTAGTTAGGATCGAGAGAAGAAAATTTTGCTGCGGACGGATAAAGACAAGAGCTAGGGCGTGGTTTGGCCATACCTGTATATACACCGGTGGTTGGTACTTCATACACCTCTCAGTCAGTCAGGACACATCAGCACGGAATGTTTGGTCCTAACTGTTGGATTCGCGGTTTGGCCTGTGGCAGCCACGCATTTTGTGGAAGATTTGGCTTTCCTCTTGGACGCGGGCCGCGGTGGTTACTGAAAGAGAATTATTGTCGGAAGCCGTCCGTCCGTGCCTGCCGCAGCGTTGCGTTGACGGCGATGGCGGCGAGCGAGGCCAACGGGAGCCGTGTGGCCGACAGGGACAGCGAGCTGCCGGCCGTAAAAAGCCACTACCAGCTCTCGCGATCCCGCCCGCAAAAGCGGCTGCGACGATCCGATTTTTTCCAATGATTCTTGGGAGGAAAGGGATCGAAAAGCGAGCAGGGCCGGCATGATGCACCCGCGATCAGCTAGCCTTCACTTTTGTCTCGTGTGCTGTCCGTGATCAGTGATCTGACGATGGATGATGATGATGAGATTGATCAGGGCGAGGGCGGGCCGGGGCGGGGCGTCAAGAAAAGATGCATCGGCCACAAGTACAATTGTTCCCTGGAAAGCCAAGCAAAAAGGTGGGAAATTATTGGAGGAAGCTGCTGGGACCGAGATTGTTTTGTGAATGCCTAAAAGCAGCTACAGCAAGTACTAGTAGTCAAGGAAGATCTCATCGTGAAGTGGACTTAGCAGGAGTGCGTTAACATCAGAGAGGTTGGAGAGCTACTAATAGTCAGGCGTGGATCGGATAATGGTAATAACAATTTCAGCGAGTCTTCAGACTTTGGCTGTAGGTAAGTTTGAGTGCATTTAATTTCCAGCAGAAGATGCTCTTTCGAGCGTACTCTGCAATGCCACTTAGGCCTTGTTTAGTTCGTCGGATTCGGCAGGTGCAGAATTCCTGTTGGTCACTGTTGATCCCCTCAGAAGATTTCGTTTGTATTTGTGAATTATTGTCAAATATTGACTAATTAGTCTTAAAACGTTCGTCTCAAGAAAGACAATCAAACTATGTAATTAGTTTTGATTTTATCTACATTTAGTATTCCATGCATGTGACAACATTTTGATGTGATGGGGAATCTTCTTTTTGTAGTAAAATTTAGGGGAAATTCTCGGAACTAAACAAGGCCTTACCCTAAAGATGTACTACATGAGCGAATGTTGGTAAATCAACCTAGGTCATTGTACTGTTCTGTCTGATACTTTAGCTGCATCCAATGGAGATTTAGGGATGTTTGCCCACACACTAAAACTAAAATAGACTAAAATGTTTTAGTCCATTTTAGTTCATCTTGAGTGGCTAAAGTGTATGTATATAACTAAAGTGTTTTACCCTATTTTAGTCGCCTGTTTTGCCGCTATTTAAGATTAAAGTTTAATTAACTTAAGCTTTTGGTTAAAACCAAACACGCCTTAATTATTCGCCCCCACGTGGCTGCTGTTACAAAGACGCGCGGAGCAATGTGTCTATCTCGATTTAGAATTGAACACAGGTAGCAGCCACCCTTGAGGAGGATCCGACCGATGTCCGCACCGCACGTGAGCTGAGATAGTGAACTCTGACGACGCTTTTATCAGCAGCTCTCTTCCCTTTTATTGGCCGGGCGGGCTCCGACACCCGGAGAATCTCTGCATTTACCAATCGCTCCGACTGTCGCAAAACGTGGGGAGGGGAGACGACGCAGACGCAGATGCTGATGCTGCTGATGCACACGGGATGCTTGCTGCAAAGGTAAGGTTAACCACCCATGCATAAGCATCCTGGGAATTCCTGCTCCCCGATGATCTATCAGCTCTTCGATCGGCGGTCTCCTCGCAACCAAGGTCAGTGCAGCTAACACGTAGTATGTACGGAGTAATTAACTTATAATAATCTCTCATGACCGGGCCGACACGGTGCTGCGGCGTACGCTAAACTAGTACTAGACTACTAGACAGAGTAGAATAATTATTGTTAGCCGCGCAGCGAATAATAATCGGGTCGATTTGTTTAGGCGTGAGCGTGAAGGGTTAGTTGGGACGCGATGCCGGTTTTGTTTGTAGCGTCGTCGCGGCGCGTTTGGCCTGTCCGGTGAAGAACCTTCGCCCGGGGCGCATGCAGCATGCAGCCTGTAGGCAGGCATCATGTCGCGCGCCCGCCCGCCCGCCCGCGCGGTCACGGGCGCGCGCGGGCATCGGCATCGGCATCGGCATCGGCATCGCATCGTTTCCACCCGCGCTCGAGCCAAGAATCCTACTATGCAGCACGAGACGGCGATGCGATTGCGAATGTGACGACGCCGGCTGTGCTCTGCCTCACCGTCTGCCGCCTGGCCTGATGCTGATTGCACGCCGCGCCGGCCTCTTGATGCGTGCATTTGGAGCCTAGCTACAGCTTTTCGGTCGCAATCATGTGGTACGTAGTCCTACTCGTCTGTAGCTGTTGCCCTGTGTCGTCCCTGACTATGTAGAGGGGGGACGTGGCGTGGCACGCCGCACGCGAGCGTGCGTGCGTGCGCACGTAGCTGGTCGGTGTTTGTTTCGCAATGCCTTTTATTTTACCCCGTGGTAGATTCGGATCGGAGGGCGGCTAGCTCAGCGCTGTGCTGAGGTTCAGAAGTCACAACAGGCACGGCCGACCGGCGTACGTCGCTCGTACGGTTTCGTGTTTGCAGTTGGTACGTGCTTGGTGTTGAATCTCGTGACTGGGTACAGCGATAATGTGCTATCTCGGCTGCCTGCCCTTTCTGCCGGTTCGTGCACAAAGGTGTCAAGATCGACAGTGGCGTGGCTTCGATATCCGGCTGGCCCCAATGTTGGCGACGACAGCAGTCAGCAGTGGCCAGTGGGAGACTGGGAGCGGACTGAACCAACGGGTGGAGCACTTGCGTGTGCTGATGAGTATTCGCCGGGAAATCTGACGTTTCAGCGGAGATTCCACGCACCGCGCAGCCACAGTTGCCGTGCCGTCATGCTCCTGTTCCGAGCTCGACCACGCACGAGCAGGGTGCAGCAGCGCACGGCCACCGGCTTTCGTGGACGCGGGGCCTTTGGTTGGTGGCATCGCATCGCAGCATACTCCGAGCCCGTGGGCTACGGCCCACTCCTGATCGGGGATGTGACTTTGATCTGCCTAACATCCACTTCTTGGGCCCTTAACGTCTGTCCGCGATCGCGAGTAAGGACCGCGGACCGGCGGCCGCGAGCTCCCGCGGTTAACCACGGTAGGACGGACGTGGCTCATCGCTGCGCTTTGAGTTTTCCACCGCTCGGCGCTGCTCGTTTCCGTGCTCACGACGGTAGAAATGTGCCGTGCGAGCTGAAACAAAGCATGATCAGTGTTCTCGTCGGTCCAGGACGTACGTACGTTGCTGGTTGGTGGCTGCTAGATCATGAGCTTAAGGTCCGTAGCGTTTAGTACGATTACGAGAGAAGAGAAGTCAAGTCCGCTGTGCAGCAGCTATCAGATTCGGTCGGTTGTTCAGGTACAACAGCCGTTGCAATGGTCCAATCGACGACCGTGCTGTCACGCTCCTTTTTGTTTTCTGTTTCACTGTTGCACGGCCGTGCAGCTGCCAGCCCCGGAGGACCGTACCGATGTGATAGCACAGAGCCCAGCCCAACTAGTGGGAATCACGGCCTTGGTACATTCGGCACTTGAAAAGAGCAGCCCGTACACTGTTCAAACGGGCCTTGGTACATTCGGCACGTGAAAAGATGCGATGTGCTTGCCAGAGTTGCAGCCCAACTGAGACAAGTGCCGTGGATGCGCCCGCGGCCCGCCGTTTCTGATGTGGGCTCCGGAGATGGGAGATTGACAATGCAAACTGGGCAGCGGGCAAGAGGCTGGCAAACTCGCAGCAGGTTCACGAATCACGAGCATCGATGCTTTTGATGCGGGATCGAACATCGCATCTTGGCTTCTGAATCCTAACCAGAACTCTCCTGGTACTTGCTCAGATGATGATGATCATGGCATGGCTATGGCCCTGACCCTGCGAGCTCATGCCTAGGATCATGATTTTTTTTTTTTTTGAAAGGGAATAACAATATATTGATTTAGCAGCAACAAGCTGCTATAGTTTGTACATTGTACAGGCTACTAGAGAGTAAAGCCTGATGGACGTTACAATGATCACCATGGTGATGAAATGAGCAGCTAAATTCTATCTCTTCTGAAGTTTCAGCAGAAGAAGCCTGCTTTGCACTCTTTGCAAGTTCATGAGCTATTGCATTTAAGCTCCCGAATTGGTTGAAAGATTAGAGATGAACTGAATATAGCATTTCATCCTCCAATCCCAGAGGTTTGAAGTATCATCTCCGTTCAGAAAATGCACTAACTGCTGAGAATCCGACAAGAAGTTAACATTTGGTGTCGATGATCTCTGCTGCAAGAGCAAGACTGGCAGCCTCGGCCATAATGACCGATGTGCAATCTTGGAGAGTAGCTTTGGATGCCCACGATGGTATAGTGCTGGCACTGACCACGGTTTCTTCCCGTTTCCAAGCATTGCAACTGACCCTGTCCATTCAATAAACCATAGCATCCAGGTTCAGCAATCAGCAGTTCAGCACACATTCTCGCGTGCCGCGTTCACCACACAGCCAGGCTTCGTTAGCATGATAACAAAACTACACAAGACACCAGCTGACATGATCACTGGACAATCAAAGTCTCACACAAACAATTAGGTTCGCATAACATACATACAGCGTGGCTGGTTACAACATACAACAAATAGTTTGCACATCACACAGTAGACGGTACTAGAGCTCCGCGCACTGCAGGCTGCGGAGTCACAACATCAAGAATACAAAACAAGCAAGCGTACTTAAAATCCCCAGATCACTGAAGTCTCGATGCATAAATTCGGTGTCTGATAGTATCACCGAAACAGTGCAGGTACTGGAATACTCCAGGATTTATTCCTTGGTGAAGGCAGTCAAGCATCTCAGCAGTAAAACATGACACGCTTCACGTTTTCCTTGAGAGCGGGCAGGGGCCTGACCGCAACACTCCCTGCGCCTCTGATGCTGCGTGCCCCGCCTGGTGGAGGGCCACGAGCGCCACTCGCCATTGACCCACTATCAGAGGTATCTGGCTCCATGTAGAAGCGAGCTCGGAAGGCTGCCAGATGAGCATAGTATGCAGGGGGAACTGCAAGCAATCAAAAGCAAGGGTCAACAATTTGTTTTATTTAGTAGCAGTAGCACGCAATGGGTTGCCAAGAGTAGACAAGAGACTGAAGTAGTGTTCTCAAGCTGGGCTTACCAATTGACACGGAGCGGGTGCACCTAGCATACCTGCAAAACCAGAAACATTGTTAACAGGCAGTTAAAGAGTGCAAGGGAAATAATGGATTGATGGGGCAGTAGATGTATTACGTGTAGCACAGGTTGTTTGTCAGAGTCTGCAGCTCATCAGCTGTAAACTTGTTCTCATCCCACAGGACATGGTAATGAGCAGGGCGGCTTGTTCCCTAATGGACGTGAAATTCAAGTCAGTAATCAGCCCAGTTCATTGAAGGATGTATTGAAAAGGAGAATGAAAAAAAAATCAACCTGAATGCCAGCATGGCTACACAGGTAGAAATCAAATTCAGTAGGATGGCAAATCTTTGAGTCAACCACAGTGCCTAAATTCAGATGAAAAGAATGTTTCTGGTCAGAATTAGACATGCTAAACTTAAAAAAAAACAATTAGACAAGCTAAGCCCAAAAAGGAGAGCACCAAGAACTAACCAGGCAGTATGTTTCCACTTCTATCAACTGTACGCTGATCATGGTGATTGTTAGCAAACAGCCTAGTGTGATGTCGCTTCTGGACCACGACAAAAGTAACTGGAGGCTGATAATTGGGCTCCAAGGATGCACAGGCCTATTTCCATGGTTTCACAGGTACAGTCAGCGGAAAACATGAAGAACAACATCAAATGAATGCTATGTAATTACATGTACCTTTCTGATGGCATCAAGTTCATACAACAATACTTGATAGAACTGTCCCTCACTCACACCATCCCTGAAATTCAAAACTGTTCAGTATATTGAGAAACAGATCAGGAAAGTTGACCGATCAAAGATAATAACCTGTAGAATATGATCCTCTGGGGCTTCTGTCCAGTTGCTCTCTTGAAAGAAATGAGAAGTTCCCTGCAATAAAAAGAATGTAAGGACAGAGTAGAATCCAAAGATGGAGAACCATGAATAAATCTCATCATCTCAATACGGATCATACTTTATCATGCCACCAGTTACTGTCCTTCTCTGCTGGTCTTGCCATACTTTGAAAAGATCCTGTATCAGCTCCTGGCGATGGGCTTGGGCACTCACTAGTCCAGCATATTTGGTGACCTCAGGCCAGTCTTGTGAAGCAACAACCTAGGAAGGGAAAAATATAGTAACAATTTAAAAGTGAAACTTCCAGGTTAGACTATGTGAACTTGTGGCCTGTTATAACTGCAACTAGTACTGAACTTACAGCTGCAATGGAAGGACTGGAATCTTCTCCAGGATGTGGATGGGTAACATCAGCACCAAATATTATGGTCGGTCTGTCACTGACAAGGGGATTCTCCTTGTCAAAGCATCTACAAGTACAGTATTCCTTCCCCCAACCTGAAAAGGTAGGAAAACTTTGAGAAAACTAACAATTCAGGAGTGAATAAGGATGGAAGTGTGGAGAGATTTTTACCTTAACATTTATTTTGAGTGCAACGTTTGCAAGATACTGCTTGCTCATCTTAAAAACATGTTTAGTTAGACAACATTGGGAGACCAATCCAAGATCAGTCTCACAGATCCTTTTGAGATCCCCTGAGAAACGAAAAGAATGCTGATGACCAAATGTATCCAGCAGACAATGTTTAAGTGTCTTTTGGAAGAGAACATTACCATAAAGAGAACCATTATTGTCAGGCAGTATTACAATCAGCAGATCAAGTTCCCTTCCCTGTGGCCTCAGTATGTTCATTGCGTCTTGATAACGTGCCTTTAACGCTCTTTCAACTTGTTCTGGCCTTGAAGTCACTGGAGGCAGCACAGGCTCAAGAGCAAAATCCTAAAGGGAGAAAAAAAGTACATAGAGTAAATAACAAATGTAACCAACGGATATTGCGCACAAATGATAATTGAATAGAAAAGACATACCATTCCTGATATTTGGCACATGACTGCCAGCTCATGACAGAAACCCCTGGCAGCACTATCTTGCACATTCCGGGAGAAGTTAATACATGTCCAGTTGCTGACTCTACCACCATTAACCATTTTCTACACAGAAAAAAGAAGGCAGCCAAAGAAAAATAGACAAGAAAGTTATGACTCATGAGATTATTAAATCAATCAACAAAATGCGAGCATGCAGACAGAAGTCAAGCAATACATAGAAAACAGATGTATCTAGATTGATGGGCGACCAAGTTCAATCTACAGTGTACTGGCACCATCGATAGAAAAATTGTGTGCACCACCATAGGTTCTATTTTAGCTTTGGTCCTGCCTAGATTATAGTAGCGTCAAATCATAATCCAAATGCTTACTTCTGCAGTTGTCGTTTTGCATAAAAGATGGTTGTAAGGTTCTTGTTAGACCTTTTTCTTTGGTGGGCATCTTGATAAGGGCAGTCCCAATGCAGACTCTATCATAGAGTCTAAACTTATTTATTATCTCGAATATTGTGGACTTAGAGTCTAAATAAGACTTGGAGTCTTGTTTTTTCTCCCTCTTTCTTCAATAAATATGCTGCCACATCAGCAAAATACCATAAATAAGGTGTAATAAATAGTCTTAGACTCTGTGATAGAGTCTTGCATTGGGATTGCCCTAATGCAAAATCAATCCCTCAAAAAGCATTTCCATGTCAAGCTAGGTAGATCCTAGAATTTTAAGGTAAGGAGATAGCGAAAAGGAATGCCTAACAAAAAAAGAGGAACAATAAACTCAGTAATAACTATGACTATGTAACTTGGACAAAAGAACTTATTTGCTGAGTCAGCTACTCTCCATCTCTCCCAGTTGCTGGGTTAACTTCCTGGTTTATTTTTCATTTTTGCAATATATAGCACTTACTAAATCTGGATGGTTCTCACCTATTGTTACCATATAAGAAAATTAATTACAATCGAAGAAAATCACAGGAAAGAGTGACTTTATCTAGATTTCTCAGGACGAGGCATACCTTATTCATCATGTTCCATTGGCCAACTCTGGGCAAAACATCCTTCTCTCGGCCACTATCATGGTATTTAAGCTAATTACAAAATACACAAATTCCACATCAGTGGCCATGCACAGCATATATGCACAAATATGGAAAACAAAAATGGCAAGATGTTAGAAGTCATGATTCTTAACTTACCCTTGGCGGTGGCAGAACACGAGCTTCAACTGCAGCAAGATGTTCATCAATTCTTATACCGAATTCTTGTGCATACGGGTCTTCATAGTATGCATTGTGATGCACCGTCTGATAAAAGGCAAAATAAGGAAGTCAGAATCATAAATTCAGATGACTGACTTTGGTAAATACAAAACCAGTAAAACCTATGTACCATATTATGCTTAAGCATTACAAAGTATTCTGAAATGCCACCAATCATAAGAAAAATACTATTTACACAAACATTTTAATAATCAAACAACTGTTGCAGATACCCTGTTACCAATCCCAGAGAGCCATAGATCAATTTAGATGCACAGGTAAATGTATAATCATGTTAAGAAAAGATAAATGGCAGCAGTTTGTAGTGCACCAAAACCCTGAAGAATGCACAGACAAATGTGTAAACAGGGCACCTAAAGCTAAAAAGGCTTGAAAACTGGTTACCACAGGCTATAATCAAATATGGCTAAACATTTGAATTCATAAGACTATACACTGATGAAAACAACTCATATGAAAACATATGTAAACAGTCACCCGTAAGATGTCCAGCTCACGCTCTTGAGGGCGCTGGCAGGTCACTTTCAGTAGAGCAGTAATTTGTTTCTCATTGAGCCGCTTTGAGTAACGCTGTCCTTCAACTATCTTGCAAACCTGAAATTTCATATTTCAAATCCGAAAAAGCAATTATGATAATGCTGAAGCTGGATGTAGCATTCAGAAATCATCCAAATAGATAAGCCCAATATAACAAATCCAAGTTCAATGGAAATAGTTGAAGATCACAGTCCAGGACACTAACCTCCATAGGCAGATAATTTGGTCTTTGTTGATTTCCCACTTGCAAGCATGGTAAAGTGGTGTGCTGGATACTAAAACCATAAGTCTCCATGAAGTATTGCACCACAGTCTTCACAGTACCACGATCATCAACAGGGAATCTAACACAAAGAAACCAACAAATCATGTCACTGCATTGTTCTTTAAGCTGTAAGCTCATACCAGCAATGGGACTATGGGAGACACATACGATAGCTCTCTTGTTGCTTGTGAGGTGAGGCCAGAAATACGATATTTTCGGCGCATGTTTCCCCTGTGAGTGACCTCGACCTTCACACCTCTTAGGGCCTTTTTTATCTACAGAGGAACAAAAACAACAGAAACGCAGCACCAATTAATCATATGCCGCAGTTGCTATCAAATATGTAAGGATAATGATTCAAACCTTCACGCGATCAGAATCAGACAATGGTCTAACTGAGATATCTCTGTTGAGAAGCTGAGCAACAAAATCGATCACAGGGAGCGGCTCGATAAATGCAGTAGAGGACATATCTGCAAGAGCACAAATAAAAGGCTAAGAAAAGACCAATACTAATTCCAAAAACTACACTGGGAGTCCATCGAATTATACTTTAGTTAAAATACGCCATGTATCATGTGTGGCAACTAAAAGATAAACAATTAAACAAAAAGGTTTTAGTGTCAGTATCTAACCAATATTCAGTGAAAGGCCCATCTGTGTCGGCCTTATGCTTTGGTAAAAACCGCGCCAACTTTCCAAACCCTCACCAAGTTGCTGACGTCTCCTAAGTTGGGAGAATAAATGACCTACCAACAGGAGAATACCTGCACAAGAAAAATGTAAGGCAATGGAGACTTTTGACTTTTGCTATGGAAAAAGTAACTAATAAATATAATTAGCTCAAGATCACCTTGCAGTAGGCAATTCACGTAGTACAATGTCAAGCACTTGAAGAGCTTCTTGAGGAGCATCTGCTTGCCTTCCAGCTAGAAACATAGCCAGATGGTGGAGATCAGCACGGGCCGCAAATTTGATCACCACCCCAAATACTCTCTCGCGCCTTGAATCAGAAAGGATTACGGCAGTCAGCATGAAATTTTGCATATGCTCTAAATACAGACACAGCATAATGACATACCTTTGTCCACCTTGGCCACCGCCAAGACTATCTTCCTCATCTTGCAAGGTAATTTGAAATGTCATAGAAGTAAATGGCAATGGTCCAGCAGTATAAAGGCTCTTTCTTCCATCGTACGCAGGTAGACGCCCACCCAAATGGGAATTTCTATATAGTGTTACAAGCTCTCCCATGACAGCACGATTAACACCACGTGAAGTAACCTCAGGTGTTATAGATACCTGATGGCAAAAGATTGGTTTAGAGAAATAACAACATAAATAACTGACATGAATTATCCCTACAAGGAGCGTACATCATATTGGTGAAGGTCTTTGTCAGGAAGCTCGGCAAAAAAATGATTTGCCTTGACAATGCACCTGTCCCCATAAGTGCCCTTGCCAGGGCGCAACGGGAATCGAACCGATTTGCTTGATGCTGGTGCCACTTGCATTTCCCGGCTCGTGGAACTCTGACCACGAATAGCAAGTTGCTGAAACTGTTGCTGAACTTGTCCAGAGCTCACCTCTGCCATAGGCTGTGAGGATGAGCCAGGTCCCGATGGGGTTGGTGAAACCACCGGGGCTTGATACTGGACATATGGGGCTTGGTGCAGCTCGGGAACTGTTCTAGATGGACCTGGAGGAACACTTCCGTCCAACACTACCTCCCCTATGCCCACCATAGTATGGCTGTGGCATTCCACCTCTGGCACGGGCGCCACCACGTCCCTGGTACTCACCACCGCGTCCCTGATATTCACCACCACGTCCCTGGTATTCACGCGGATGATACTCAGGTGGCCCACCACCAGGGTGATGTGGCCCTGGTCCTCCACGGCCCTGATAATGTCCACCACGACCCTGGTGTTGCCCGCCACCACGACCACCCTGTTGAGGCACCCAACCACGTCCTCCCCAGGTTGTTGAGTTCGCTCAGGCCGTTGTGAACCTTGCCCAGAACCTCCTGAAGACTCTCCAGAAGTTTCTCCAGAGCCGCCAGGGCCAGTTCTCTTCTTCCTCGGCATGATGGGCACTGGCAAGACAGGAAAACATCAGGACTGAGATTGTAAGAATATGACTTAACATGAAGAAAACTATTTAACTATGTATTTGTTAAAAAATTGAAACAGAAGGTTGTATAATGAGAACTGAAACAGCTTAGGGAGTAAAAGAAAATGTAAATGGTGTAACACAAATAGAAAATCAGCTGCATCAAGGAATTGGTAAAACAATAAATATAAAATTTCTCAATTACAAGTTGACAACATGATAGAAACTTATTCCCGCGAGAAAAAACAGGCCAAGTACCAGAAGACAGTAAACAAGAAAAACCATGTAGGCATCGAAGAAAGGGATGTGATCTCACAAGTATTAGGAAAGAATACTTATTACGTTTTCATTGAATTGAAGCTTCCTTTATTTTAATTATTTCACCACTTCTGCGGTTGGCTGCAAACCTCTATTTAAACTAAAAGCGGCCATGTACAATGTTAGGAAAATGCAAGAAATAGCATATCAAAAAGAAGGGCCACGTAAGAAGTTGCTAGAAGACACCCACTTTATCTACACACAGAATAATCAGTATCCTACCGCTAAAGGCCTGCCTTATGTGGCCTAGTTTGTTTTAACAGGGAACTTTTCTAGTCATCACTGTCAAATGTCAATACAATGCCAATGCCTTGATACAACATCAAACATCTTGAATGCTACCTTTGGTCACGATTAAGATAACATCAAACACTTTGGCAACTGTTGAAGGACATGATATTTTTAACAATGCCGTGCTGCACCCTTGAGTATATGAAATTGTATACTCTATACTTGTAATCAAGGTCAAGAGTTCACGCTAAGTGAAAACATCAAGCATTAGGCATAAACTATGCCAAGAACACATCAGCAATTGCCGAGGCTGCGATTTCACTCATCACAGTGTGATGCACTAAAAAAAGGAACCCTCTTTTTTTTTGGTCGAAAACGCAGGAGAGCTGAACTTCATTATATCAAGAGAAGAAAGTACGGTATAAGAACCAAAAAACCCACACGCACCAAAATAAAGTTTTAGAATAGATTCTAGCCTGCTAAATATAAAAGACGACCACAAAACCAACAACAAGGCCACTCCAAGACAAAAGTGCCGGGGTAGTCAAGGAATAGAGGCTTCGTGCGCCTGCTATCTCCCAAAGATAGCTTCCTCGCTGCTAACATTAAGAGCTCTTGCAATGCTAGGAGCAGCTCCGTCAAAACCACAAGGACTGCGTTGAGTCCAAAGAACCCAAGCACCTAGAACAAGATTTTTTTCGGTTGTCTTTGTACCTGGCTAAACCTCATTTGTTAGCCAGATACAAAGACAACAACAACAAAAAATAGCACCTCGAAAAACCAAATTAACGACAGATGGACACCAAGGTACATCAGGAAAATACACATAAACAGAGTGGACCTTCTTTTTCTTTTCGTAACAGAGTGGACCTTTACCCTAAAGTAGAGGCAAATAAACATACAAACATATAGCCAATACAGGGGTGGAGGCCGGATATTTTTATCCATTATCTAAAAAAAAAAAGCCAATAGAGGAGGTAAGGCTATATCACTATGCTGAGGTTTAACGAAGTAATCAATCAGTTGACCCGAATATTATAAGAGCAATGGACACCTGAAAGAACAGATGTTCCTATCTCACAAATCGATTAAGCCTCCCGTCCCACATTAAGCGCATAGCATAGGCAAGCTAAAACAATAACAAAACAGTGGCAAATCCTCAAGCTCCCATTGGATCAGCTCAGAACCAGCTAGAGCCGGACAAATCAACCAACAGACAGACCCCCACAAAATCCACGAGCGCCCTCACGAGCTCGTCCATTTCCAAGCACCAACACCGCCGCAACGCCGCAACCCACCCCGGAACCGATCGAACGCTGAAAGCCTGAAGCTACACGCCCCGCGCTGAGGCAGCAGCAGGTGAAAAGCAGCAGATCTAGCGGATTACGGGAGGGAGCGATAGATACCTGAGCAGGCTCGGCAGACGGCTGCGCGCGGGTTGGGAACGGAGCGGGAGTGCTAAGCTCCCAACTCCCACTAATGGCGCTCGCTCTACACTGCTGCTGCTGTGCTTGGTGCTCCACTGCGCGGCCACCACCTCCTCCGCCTTTTTTGAGGAGCGAAGGGAGGGGGAAGGCGACGGCCGCTTGTGGTTAATTAGCGGCAGCGGCAGTGCGGCTGGCTCGCTGGAGAAAGCGCCGAAGCGAAGCAGCGGCAGCGGCAGCCGGCAGGGCTGGGTGGGCTGGGTGCCCGTGTCAGGGTCAGGGTCTCTCGCGGGGCGGGTCGCGTCGCCGTGGACCCGTTGCGAGTGGGATTAGTACGGGAAGAACGTGGGGCGGACGCCACTGACGGGGTGGGCACGCGCCTCGGGCGCGACGCCGCCGGTGGGATTAGTGGGGCTAATCAAGCGTTTAGGCGCAAAGGACACGGGCAAGGACGGGTGTCAGGAGTGGATTATCGTGCCCTGTTATCGCCCAGGGCCCAAAGACGTTTCGGCTGCTGATTGGATCGCCTCGCCCCTCCGCACCACGCGAGCGATCATATTCATATCAGACCAGTGCAGTGCTACTGTAATCACCATCGATGCACATGCGTCAGAGCGTAGTACGGGCGTGAAAGGGAAACGAGCCATCACGGGATGGATGATGGATCCATCGGTGACCGTGAGTCGCCAACGGCGACGGCTCGTAATGTGGTGTGGTTCGCCGGTGGCGGGTCGCTGTCGACGCAGTCCCGTTTCGGCTATGTAAGCCGTCCTGGCCCGTATGAGGCAAGAGGACACGAGTCAAACGGTGCGCGGATCCGAATCTCGATGCCTGCTGTAGGATCAGTGGCACACGGCTGCACGGCCTACCACTACGGTACGGCCACCCTACGGATCAGTGGCACACGGTTCCGCAAACGGGGCGGGGCGCACGCGCCAGTGCGTGGGCCACCGTTAAACTGTTCAGAACGCTAGTACACTGACCACCGTACAGCGCCCAGGGATATGACACGGAGGTCCCACTAGCCTCCCGGGCCCAGCGCGCAGCGAGTCGAGGTGCCGATACAGCGCGTCGCGCAAGTTGGCCGCTTGGAGTACTTGGGGATAGGACGCTGTGGGCTCCGGCAGCGAGGGCCGTACTGGGCGCGCGACCAGCCGTTGCTCTGCTGGGCCCGCGGCCCGATGACGGGGACGGACGGTTGTGGAGCCCGCGGTACGGGTTAGGCCGTAGGGGTGGGGGCCCTTTCGCTTTCGCGTCGGCCAGTGCCCAGTGGGCTGCCTCGGGCCTCACGACAGCAGCGCTCGCAGACGAAGCAGCGCTGCAGGAATCGACGAGCCGTATCGTGCTCCGTAGTAGACTCGTAGCGGCGCCAACTATTGCTATCTCTTCGTACTGTATGATACAGCGGGTAGCACGTCGATCGTACGCCACAGTCCCCTGGTGCCTTGGTTTTGGTGGAAGGTCATCCAGACAGTTCCTCGTCCCCGTGCTTGTGCTTCAGAGTTCCCATCATGGAGGACGGAGCGCACAGTGAAAAGATTTTGCTGGGGGTGCAAAAAGAGAGTGTACATCGGTGCTATAACTGTTAACGTGACTGCGTTTTCGTTGTCACCACGATGTTTGTTTGTTGCAAAGCGATGAATGAATTCGGCGTTGACGATATCTTTACAATACGAAACGTGCAACGTTCTCTGGCCAGAGAAGATGGCCACGTCGCCTGCAAATCCGTGGCCATTGGATCTCGAACGGACGGCTCAAAACACTCCGCGGGTCGCTTTCATATGTACTGTTCACGTACTGTTCATCATGAAATTGCTACGTGCACACAGCTCAAACCACTCAGCGGGTCGCTTTCGAATGCACTGTTCACGCACTGTTCATCAAAAAAATTGTTACGCGCACACAAACAATGTACGCAGAAGATTAAAAATAAGGCCTTTTTTCTTCAGAAAAAATTCCTATATGAACTAAAACCACTTTAGAGCCTATCCAAATATTTTCCACCCCTTCTTCATCATCCAAAAAATCTAAAATAATTATTAAACTCATCTCATTCATGTTTCGTTGATAAACTAACGAAATTTATATCTCATCCATCCTAACTCTGAATTACGTAGTTACTAAACCCAAAAAATTCTAAAAAAAAACATCTATTATGTTTTTCTTTATGAATAAATTTATTAAATCTTAAAAATTGCATAGTAAAACATAGAAAAATCGTAAAATATAAAATCAATTTGTTTCAGAATCATTATGACTAAATCTATGATACGCATAAAAAATATAACATATTTTAGCACAAAGTTTTAATTGTATATTTTTACCTATGTTTTAAGTGGCAAATATGAACAACAAATAAAAAACAAAAAATAGAAAATCCAACTGTTTAGAACTCTTCATGTTTCAAGTTCGAATTGTTTGAATCTTCAAAATTGCATAGTAAAACACAGAAAAATCGTAAAATATAAAATCAATTTGTTTCAGAATCATTATGACTAAATCTATGATACGCATAAAAAATATAACATATTTTAGCACAAAGTTTTAATTGTATATTTTTACCTATGTTTTAAATGGCAAATATGAACAACAAATAAAAAAACAAAAAAAATAGAAAATCCAACTGTTTAGAACTCTTCATGTTTCAAGTTCGAATTGTCCTCGTTTCATAATTACATTAACCTTTCGGCTACTTAAACTCATCCCTCCTTAATAAATACTTTTACCCCTACTTTTTTCAAAAAACTGATAGCTCTATTTCAACAACTAAAAAACATATTACTTACATAACACCATCAAAACATATAGACAACAAAATGATAAATCATGCGGTTGATATACATTTGCAGTGCAAAAATATCACAGGTCCCCATGGCCATAAGCGGCAACGCCGCGAACATTTCTAGTGTCTAGTAACAACGAACACCCCGCTGTCTCTTGTGCCTTTAGCATTCACGAAAAAATAGTGTAAGTCGTCAAAAAAAATTGTGTCTCCCGAATCCACTTTTTCTAAATCATGATGGTTCCTGTCATCTTTCACGGAAATGAAAAGAAAGAAAATGAAGCTTTTTTGTCGTGACTTTTAAATCTAATTTTCAGTGCTTCTTCACCTTTTATACGAGAACGAAAGGTTACCCGGTGAGAAATGAAAATGAAGCATGTGGCTTTTTCAGACTAACCTCGCTGATTTTGTTCACAACTTTGGAATCTTTTTTAAAATGATTTTTTATTTTTTATCTTTTACCTCGTAAACTGCTATAGTTTTTCTTGATTGTCATACACTATATGGTACACTGAGATAATAGTCATGAGACAAATTAACAAAGGTTGTGCGCATGTGTGCCAAAAAGAAAGGAAGTGTATGTTCACTTGTGAAGCACTCGGAGAGATTCTTGAGAAGGGTGCTAGTACAATCGCGTGAAAATTGTGTTCAATGATAGTGGACGCTAGACTAATATGCTAGTGTACATGGTACACCTAGGATAGACTAAATACTAGAGTATTACATTAGGCATAAGTGCTAATTGAGCTTCATTATAGAAAAAACAGTAATTTATCCATTATTTAAGTGCTAAGGCTAGGACCATAGCCCTAGTGACCCTCGTGCTAGATCGGCCACTGCTAGTGTGTCTTATTGGAGTTGACAATTCGAAAATCAAATAAATTTGTCCGAACAAGATGAAATTTTGTTTACTAAGTGGACACGTAACATGAACTCAGTGCCCGAGTGCCCAAGCAAGGCACAAGACATCAATGACATTATGAGTTTTTAATCTTCCAAAACAAGACGTAAATCGTCATTTTTTCCGTATGCATTGTAGCCAGAGCCCAAGTGAACGCCAGAGCCCCAAGTCCTCGAGACCACCATCGGTGGACATCGACACTACTATGTCGGTGTGCCTCAATGGAGTTCAGGGCTTGTTTGATTCTAGGAATTGAATTTCTTGTAGTTTGGGCACATATTTGAGTTAGGCTACACTTGGAATGGAATTGAATTTAGAAAGTGCAAGCATAGCACGGTGACTATAGAATTTATTTCCCATCTCCCAACCTTTGAATTTAGTTTATTTGTGAACTTTGAAAAGTTGGGAAATCTCAGATTCCAAAGTAAATAGCCTATTAAGTAGATTCTAAATCCTAAAGGGATCCAAACGGACCTAGCCAATTTGCGTGGAAAGTGTCAGCTATGGTTCAAAAATCATATAAGTTTTTGTCTTCTATAATGGGAAACGAAAATTACAATAACGAGGATGAGGATTAGGATTATGTTTGATCTACCTAGCTAATTATTAGTTGTGATATAATTAGAAAAGACCATCTAACAACATTTTAGTTCGGCAGTAAGACACTAGCTAACTTAATAGATAGACATTTAAATCGGAATTGAACTACTTATTTTAGCAGCTAACTATTACTATTTATGTAGGACACAAACACACTTTAGGACTTCTTTTTGTTAAGAGGCATTAAGATAAAATATTATATATTTTTTCATTTCCAATCCCGATTAGAGTATATATAGCCAAACAAACCTTAGACAGAGGAGTGAAGGACAACTATCAAGCTAATCACGAGTTGTACCGTGTGCACCCAACAAAGGACCATTCTACTTCCTTAAAAAAAAGGGACCATTCTACATTGCAATCAGATAAAGGGAAGCTAAAATATGAACCACCAAAAGCTTAGGCAACGGTGTGAAGGACCATTCTACATTGCTAGCTTGATGATCAATAGCCGGATGCTAAGAAACTACTTGAGTATCTCCAAGATTCTTTCTAAAGCTCACTCTCTCACTCTCTAAATCATCGTTTGAAGTCATTTGCATAGAAACAACTTTCTATATATTTGTACACTCCTACGGTTTTTTTATATCTTTTATGCATTGGAGAGAGCAATCACGATTCCTATACTTGGCTAGTGAGAAATCCATAATATAATATGGCTGTATTTGGATAACTAAACAAAGAAATTGATGTTTTCAATCAAAATCCCTATTCCTAATAAAGGATATAGGGAATCTCTTAGCATAATATGTAGTGAAATAATAATGCCGTAATAATGCCGGACACGATCACATCACTCTTAATTGGTCAAAAGAAATGCATTGAACCGATATGATAGAACCAGAGCGAATAAAGGAAACTTCTTTTTCTTGGGCTCCTAGTACATACTCCGTACTAGTATCTGTCCAAATTAAAATTCTATACTCAATTCCATAAAAATACGTCATTCTTTGCCTTTCAAGAAAAGTGATAAAATATTTTAATTTTGGAGGTTGATATATTTCCATATTAAAATTATTTCAATGTCCTGTAGCCATTTTTATGGGACAGCGTGTATGGTGGACTGAAGTTTTTCTTTTCAAGAAAAAGCGTAAATCAACCGCAAGCGGGATCAAATGCTCTAGTAAAATGTCCTCTGCTCCTTCGTATTTTGTCTTAAATACAAACTGTTGCTCAGATGATGCGAGAAGATACCGTTCCGAGCCTCAACAAAAGGATCGTCCTTCGCTGACACGACGGTGCAAAGCGGACCTGGTCGCGCGACGTGACTGTTCGCTTGAGCCGGCGACGCCACGGCCGGCCGCTCGCCCGTGAACCTGCGAGCGGGGCCCCAGTCGTCGCCGACGTGTCAGCCGGCACGGCGCGTGGGCCCGGCGCGCGCTATCGCCTGTCAGGCCAGCCCCTCAGGGCTCGAAACGTGTCCCACAGCGGGCGGTGTGACCCCACCTGCACGACGGCGTACCACGCGCACGCAGCTCTGCTGGACTTTGGTGCTGTGCATGTACTGTGTACAGTGCAGCGTGTACTGCTTGTACTCCACCCGGCCCATAATGCCGTGGGCCCACCATGGCCTCCTCAATCCTCATCCGCGCGCGCGTACGCAAACGCACTGCCGCATGCACAGCGTGACGCACCACGCACGGACACGAGCCGAGCCACGGCCCTGCTGCGCTTGGCGCCATGGATGATGGGGGCCCATGGCGGTGGCGGCCCGAGGCGAAAGATCCACCACCAGAGGTATCCAACGCGCCTGCCTCTTGGATAGCGCAAATGGGCAGCAGCACGTTTACTATGCCGTGCGACGCAGCTGAGTGCCAAAGGGAAGCAAATGGCCCGTCCCTTTTTCTATTGTTGTCGGCAGCTCTTGGAGGCGTCGTTCAGGTTTGGTTACTGTTTTGGCCTCGTGCAGTTGTGCGCTTGTGTGCGCTTTGGATGTTGCTGTTGTGTGCTGTCTCTTGCGGAAACAAAATCTACTCGATCAAACTGCTGTAGTCGTTTCTTGAGAATTATTAAACTGCTGTAGAGATTGGATGAGAAACCAAGACTCGTTCCATGAATCACCTGGATAATGATGTGCTAACACAAAAATGCTTTTTAAAATTCGAAATAGATTAATACTAGTTGATTGTAACGGTTAAAATTAGCAGGTGAGGATCAAACAAGCCTGCTATGATGTATTAACTCTTCGAATGGAGGTGCTAATTGTTGATGTACATCTTCAACTAACTATAACCTACGGAGTATTCAACAATCTATCAACAACACAGAGCGGTATAATGAATAGAGCCTTATTGTTCCCTCGAAAAAAAGAGCATTATTCCTCTGTAAACCGTCCACATGGATTAGTGTGTACCCACACTACGCCTAAGATGAGACAAGCACGGGTAGTAGATTGAATCGAGGGAAATAATGGTAATAATGGGCAACTGTGGCATGCATGGGCGTCCAGGCAGCCGAGCAGTGTGAAAAAAAGACGATCCATCCATCCATGTCTCGTAGCTGTTCCAACAAAAAAAAAATGATGGAAAGCTGTTCTAACAATGGCATTCGGTGCTCCGAGGTAGCTGATGCCATTCTGCATGACTGGCTGCTGCATGCTGGCTTGTTTCTCTCGGTCAAGCTACGCTCAGAAGGTGGCTGACCAGGCCACTGCATTCAGAATCACCGCAACCCACACGTTTATCCCCTCTCCTCTCATCACTAACCGCAGGCTTTTAGTTCACTGATGACGGGTCACGACGACGGCGCGACCCAAAGCAGCTAGCAACAAACTATTGAACGATCCGGCCGACTAACTGTTCCTCGACTCGAGGGCCCGAGGTCCCGAGCGCGGTCGCGCGCTGTACTCTGTAGGCAGCGAACAGTGTAACAAGCCCGGTCGGCCGGCATGGCATGGGCGTGCGAACAGCCGCACGCCCATGCGCGCGAACAGCGCCAGGTCGCCCAGACAACAACAGGAAGGGACCGACGTGCACGAGCGCGATTCCTCCATTCCATGCCACATGCCGGCAGCCCCGGAAGGCCGCGGTCAAAAGAGGCCCCCCGACCTGCTAGCGCGTCGCGGCGCACAATCATGCACGCGAACTGTTCGATCTGACGGGACGACACGGCCGGGCATGCAGATGCACGCACAGGCACAGCAGCCAGCGGCAGCGGAAGCGAGGAAGGTAAAAACCGGAAGCGGGCAGAGCAAAAGGGAGACGGCCGGTCGCCGAAGCGAGACGAGGAAGGAGGGGGGGCACGGACACGGGCGTACCTTGATGGGCGCGCCGGCCGTTGTTCTCCACGCGCATCGCCATGTCAAGGTCACAGTCACACATCGTCGCGCGCCAAAGCTTCTGAAAGCAGGAGGCCCGGCACGAGCCGGCAGCCGGATCGCGGCCACTTCTGTGTTCGTCGTCTGTCTGCCGATCGACGGGGAAGAGCGTGTGCTCGTGCCTGGGACTGGGTGTGTGAATCACGAGCAAGCGAGCTGGAGAGATGCCGCCGGGGTCTTATTGGTGGCTGGGCGAAGCCAACGATGGCTCGCTCTAGCTGCTAGGAGAGGAGGTGGTGGGTGGGGCTTGGGCTCGTCTGCACTGTGCACTGCATCTCTGGCCTCGTCGTAAGCAAAAGATATCGGTGATGTAAGCTTCAAGATATGCCCAATTATTGCCGCTGGCGCCCCGGAGAAAAATATTGCCATGGTGCAGGTGGTATGCGGCTCGCCGGCTTCCATTTTTGAGAGTTCAGGGTACTGTTGGTAATGGTGTGGATGAGCATGAGCCATCAACTATTAGCCTGGATGAGCATGAGCCATCAACCGTTAGGTGGAGGGCCCCCCATTCTCTCGAAATGGGGCTGCCACTACAGACCATATTCGCCATGGTTGGTCAAGAGGAGACTTTTGCTAAATAAGGTCATCCCCTGATCCGTGTTACCAACTATGGTGCGTCGAAATGACCCAGCACACATATTTGTTTTAGCAAGATTTGCACTTTGTGGACGTAGTGCACGTAGTCCCAGCGAAACAAGACAGACAGCACTAGCAAAAGTTTTATATAATTTTTCCATCTAGTCATCATCTGATCCGGCCATTGGTTGGCCAAGTTGAGATCTAGTCAGACATTTGAGTAATCCGACGACGCGCATCAGTAGTTATCTGAAGTGATGTGTAGCTAGGCAACCGTTCGCCTAATATAATAAAAATTGTGCCGCACGAAGAGTTGCGGTCGATGACCTGTTGGAAAGAGACTGATATGGTTTCATATCGTCTGGAAGCGCATCAGCTTTGTCGCCACTAGTGGAATGGCGCGCCCTTGCGCGCCAATTAGAAACCATCATGTAGTATCAGTAATAGAGAGGAGTAGCAGCCATAATATTAGACCTTGACACTTCCTAATTCCCTATAGCATGAAAAAATGATGTACACCGACAGAGTAATGTTTGTGACCTTGCAATAATCGAACATATCACTGAGCATTGAGCAACATTGCCATACACACGCTAATAGCTATGGGTTGCACCGCTCCCGATTCCCAAGCAAAATCCTACTCATCACTATCTTCTTACTCACGCATCTGGTGTTACATCAGTGTATGATATGATCATAAGAAACCGTGAATACAGAAGGTCCAGAAAGAGAAGGGTGCTGACATGCTCACATGTTACCATGGCAAGGTACTACCACCCTTGTCCTCCACCGAACAGCCCGGTTTCCACCAGTGCGTTAGTGATTGTGGCATCCAGGTCCTCCAGTTGAAGGAAGGAGTCATCGATCTTTGAGTTCATGGCATTGCCGCAGGAGCAGCAGCTGGACCGCTGTTCGTGGGACTTCCAGTTTGTTTCGTCTGGGGCATTCCCGGCTGTGCTATTGTTGATCACACCGCTAGGGCCGCACTCACCTGGGAGAAGCTCCCTTGACCGCACCTTTATGGTTACGCTTACTATTATTCATAAGTTGTCCCCGCTCCCTTGTAGCGAAACATTGAGGATAGCAACTCTTGATGCGAGACCACCGCTTGTTTAACCCCCATCGTTTAGTGTTGCTCTGGTTATTGGCAAGGTCGGCAGCCCATGGGAATTTAAGGTGTGATGCTCTAGATCTTTTGCCGCTTGCCGTGACGCCGTGACAATCCTAACAGTCCCGAAGGAAAAGATGTGACCCCATCAATTAGATAACCATATAATTTTGCTCGACGCGCAATCACACAAGAGCTTTCATTTACTGTGCAAAAAAAGCACCACAAAATAGATGTGAACTACTCAAGGTGGAGTAGGATCACTAACATGTTGCAGATGGTTTGTGCATCATTGTTTGATATCCCAAATGATCCACTTTCACCGACAACAGGCTTGGTATTTCGGGCAACCCACAGCAGAAGAGTGAGTACCCAGGAAAATAGATAACAAACGCTGCCGGAAAAGAAGAATTATGGAAACTATTAAAATCCATACCTCTAGGTCTCGCTGGTTAGGACGACCTGTCCATGTGCAGTACCCAGGAAGGCAATAACGAACAATCACCATCTTCTCTGCGAGTTGATATAGTGGCAACAGTATTGGAACTCTGTATGAAGATCAAATTTGACCAGATGGAAGTAGGAGCAACAAGGACACCTCCTGTCCTCTAGAAGTTTCATAACAGCATTCTCCCAAATTTCTGAATAGTCATACTAAAAAACCTCACGGAGTTAAAATGATTGGATCAAATGATCGGATGGCACAAATATTTTTGTTGGTACTATGGCAAAAAAAAAAGGAGTACTTGATGAGGTATATCAAAACTCTCATAATAAGTATTACAGAGATTGAAGAAAATTAGCCCAGGGTACCCGCCAATGCCTTGAGTAGCATCAGCGAAGAACAACAGAACTACTTCTCAAGGTGCTTGTCCAGACCTGTGGAAAACACGTAGAACATACTCAAATAGATTTAAGAAATTGACCAACACTTACCTATATCTATAAACATGGCCATTCTCATTCAATGTGGAATGTAGAGGTGTAGTGAACTAACATTTATTTTCTGTAAAAGCGAGACTAATACTGGGAAACTTAAGCCATGTGTGCAGGCACACAAGGTTAGGCAAATGGTAAACCGAACTATGACAGCCGACATCAATTGGTAAGGTATGTATATGAGGAAAAAATATTTTTTAGTGAGTGCCCACATCAATTGATAAGGTTAAATAAAAGTTCATCCATGGTGATAGACTGAGAACCACATATGACAAGGCTCTGAAAGACAATGCAAAGACATAGAACCTAATAGTCTACGTAGGTGGGATGGCACATACTGGAACTATTAGGATAAATATATAGCATGCAGCACGGCTATATTATTTTACTAAGGTATAAGAGTTTTGAACATAGATAACTAAGAAACATATGCATTTGGTTTACGGTTAGCAGCGCAATAACACAGGCCACAAGAAGGACCAAACTCTTTCTAATAAGTATGAGACCATGATATATAGCTGTATAAAACATAACATAAAGCTAACTAATATCATCATAATGTAGAGATTAAAAAATCATGAGCACCAAAAGTGAGTGGACATACCTTTTATCTAAGGAGCACAGGAAGCAGTATGACACCAATCTTAATAAACTATTGCTGCAAAGGATGGTGCCAAGGTTAATAGAACTTTAATAAACACCATAGGAATATAGGGACAGTCAAATATTAACTTTTTTAGAAATCTAAGTTAACAATGGCTAACTGAACATATAATTTCTTTCATTTTAAAAGAAGGACCTGAACACCAAAGTTGGAAAATAAGTGTGTAGAATAAAATAGGCCTGTAAACGATTTTATGTGAAACATAAAACGAGCATACTGAACCACCGAATATAAACTACCTGATGCAATGAGGAAATTGTAACAGAACCGACCAATTAATATAAACATAATGTACTAATGATGTCGCCTAAGCAACTTAATTAGCACATGACGCTTATATCAACCCGGTAGTCCGTGAAACCACGAAGGATTTCAAACTTTCCACAATACAAAATTTTGACCGAATTAAGTTCATCATAAAACCGTTCATAGTAATACATAAGTTCACAAGTAGTTGATTACATCGGAGTTATGAAATATTTATTACAATGCCAAGTTGAAAACCAAACTGCGGAAGCAAAATAAAATGTCGTTTACAAACGCACACTTAGTTAAAAATAGTGCCTGGTCCTTCATCAAATCCAAAGCAAAAGCATAGAGGAATGAGATATAAGAGATGACCTTGCCCAAGGTCTAATCCTCCCGTAGTGGGATACGTGTCCATCTTGTTGCCACAAAGAAAGGTCTTATGATCTCGCAACAAGTGGGAATAAAACCCCGAGTACAAGAAGGTACTCGGCTAGACTTACCCGTCATAAACCAAAAATAAAGTGACACCAAGGAGTATGCAAGGCTTTATGAGTGGGGTAGCCGACTCATTTAAACTTGCGATAAAAGATGAGCTTATTAAATAATCATTTAGTGATAAAGGACTCTCTAGCTTATCATCTTTTAGGTTGGATCCGACATCACTAGATTAGCACCTGTACTATTCCAACTCCGGGTATGAGCAAACAATGCTATCATATCCTTCGGGTTGAGCATACCAAAGATCAACAACATAGAACCATAACCATCCTATTTTGCACAAAGATTTGCGACGCTGTCACGCTCGGTCAAGTGTTCACCGTCCAGAACGATGGCGATTATAATCGATTACAAACCAACCAAGGGGTATTCCTCACACAAACCACACGTCTCCCGTCGGAGTCGATTAGATCACCTTGGTCTATTCGGGTGGAAACACGGATTTCAACGAATACGGTTGCACCAGGGCATGCCCGGCTACCAGTACCTCCGGCGCGGCCGGCCACCGGCTTTAATACCGCGCCTGTGGGCAACACACTCAACTCCGTTGAAATTCCGGCCCAAACATCCTCAAGGCTTCGCGGTCGGATGTTGTTGACGGTCGTTAAGTATCAATTTCATACCGTCAACGCAGCAAGAGAAAGGACTAATATGAGTTCACCTGTTAGATATAGGGGTTACACCGATGTAATTCCACGAGTTTGGGTGATTGTCTATTTCGCAGGGGTTATCGAAAGAGAACCAAAGGAGGCCCACATGTCATGATTACATAGAGATAAAGACCGAACGGGTAAAATTGTATAATCTAGAAGACTCCGGAAGGCGACCCCGAAGGCCGGGCCCCACTGGCAGCCGGCGGTCGGCCGACCCAGTGGGGAGTCGGCCGACTCCCCACCTCGACCAATGGCGTCGAGTCTCGCGGATCCCGCCTCCACCGCCTTTGAGGATGAATAATTATCGTCCATTTAGGTCGGTTTGATCCGAGGGCCGTGGTTCATCCTAGGGGCTATATATTCGAGCCCCCGGCCCCCGGGTGAAACCCTAATTCATTCAAGAGTTCATTCTCTCATCGAATTCGGAGAAGCCGAGCCACCATCTCAATTAGAGCTCCATAGTTTAGTAGCATAGCTACATAGGAATAGATCTAGAGGGAATCAAGCCTAGCTTGGAGTCCGGATCTGTCGGAGTTCTTGGTAATTCCCTCTACATTCTTGTAATATTCATCATTGTTCGTGATACTATGAGTAGTACTTTATTCTATTCTATTATATCGACTTGACTTTGCTCTATTTGATTATGTTCTCAATTATATCGTTCTTAGTTTACTTTGATTATATGTTTAGCATAGTTGGACTAGAATTATGTTTATGCATAGGATCGTATAGCGCTTGCTCATTAGGCCAATGGGTGAGTGGTAGATATTGTGTAGGCATGGTGCCTATACCGTATTTATCTGCGATTGCACCCTATATTCCGGATCGTGAGGTAGATCGCGGGAGTGACATCTGTTGAGTCCTTTGTAGCCCTTCTCCCGAGTATAGGTCTAGCGTAACAAACCTATTACATTGAAGTCATTGCTATGTCTCTTGTCTTCTCGGTAATATCACTATGCATAGATGTAACCTTTTCCCGCCATGATTGCTAGATGTTCTTGCACTAATCATTGTATGCTTTGACTTTATAGTTAGAATAACATAGGATTATACCCTAGATCGTCCTAGTCCATGCTAGTGTTATAAGCTTAGAGTGCTAAGTTGAGATGGCTTATTACTATTATTTTATGTGGCTAAATGCTCTCATTTATCTTATGTCATTTATCATTCATTCCTATATTTTATGTGACACTTACCCCGTATGAGATGATCGATACGTACAAGGTTAAGCTCTCCATTATAGCATGTGCATTGCTCATCACTCATTATCCAGTGCATTCCCTTCCCAAAGTGGTAAAAATATAAATAACGATACCTGGATTACTCCCTGTTAAAATGCTACGATGATATATTCTGGCGCTTGAACCTTCTTTATTTCAAATTGCACTTAATAGACATCAACAAGCATTTTTGGCGCCGTTGCGGGGAAGGTTGAAAGCCAATGGATAATGAGCAAAAGATTGCACTACATAATGAGATTGAGCACCGTCACCATTCTCTACTCATACAAACTTACCCTTGTCTTTCGTCTATTTTTATATCTTATGCGGTAATGTATGAAAAAGACAATTCTTCCCGATAATTATATTGACGATCCGAAGCTTTATTCAGAAAAAGCCGAAGGTTGAAGAAGACCAATCAATCATCATCATCAACTCAACTTGGAAGTTTGTCGAAAACGTAAAGTCAACCTTTCGTTCGAGACTTGACACCGCGTTTGAAGCCATGGCGAACAAGTCACTCCGCGAGTTCTCGCTCCAACTACGGACAACATTCGTATCGGACCACCGCGGACATCGAAGGAGCTTTTGAGCTCAAGCCTGCGCCGATCAACATGGTGCAAGCAAGCCGCTTCTATGGGAAGGCCCATGAAGATGCTAGTGCTCATCTCCAACACTTCCCGGAGATATGTAGCACATTCACTATCAAGGATGTCCCCGGAGATGCTATGCTACTTCGCCTCTTCCCATTCTCACTCTTGGGGAGAGCGAAGCAAAGGTTCTACGCCAATAAGGAAAAGAATACTACGTGGGCACTATGTTCCACCAATTTCTTGGCGAAGTTCTTCCCCATGGGCAAGACAAATGCTCTTCGTGGGAAGATATCAAGCTTTCGGCAACATCATGATGAGACTGTCCCCGAAGCTTGGGAGCGCTTTCAAGATTACATCCTCGAGTGTCCTCATCATGGCATGGAGAATTGGCCGCTTATGCGGACATTCTACCATGGGCTTAGCAACAAGACACGTGAGACGATGGATGCTGCTGCCGGAGGTGCATTCTTATCACTCACTATTCCTCAAGCCACGGCTCTTGTGGAGAAGATGGCATCCAACCAAGGTTGGAGTGAAGAAAGAACTCGACCCCGCAAGAGAGGTGGAGGAATGCACCAATTTGAAAGAGGTAGATATGCCGTCTTGCCAAAATGGATCTGCTAATGAAGAGGCTCGATGAGAGAGCCCCGGAGAAGAAAGAAGTCATGCATATACATGATGCTCGCATGACATGTGAAGAGTGTGGAGAGACCGGGCACACAAAGCTAACCGCCCGTAGCCGAAGGAGGACGTGAACTACCTCAACAACAACAACAACAATAATTACTATCGTCCTCGCAGAATCAAGGTTGGAATCAGCAGCAGAGGCCTAACTACTCGTGCAATTATTCGGGCAACTATCAAGGTAACAACTCCTCCTACAATAATTACAACCGGCCGCCTTTGAGAGAGTTAGTGCCGAATCAAGGCAAGATGATGGACAATCTGTCCAAAAAGCAGGCATCAAATGACAAGGTCCAAGAGACACTCGGCAACAGGATGGATGGCTTTTCCAATGCCATCAAGAGTCGGCTTCGCTTCAACAAGATACTCGAGTCGCGGGTGCAACTGACTTGTCAACCTTGCTCCCTCCACCGGTCAAGGTAAACCGCGGGACAACCCGAAGAGCTCGAGACCGCAAATCTTGTTGATATATTCAATGTAGAAGATAGCCGGAGTGATCCATCAAAGGGGTCATGGATAGACTCAACTCGCCAATCAAGAAGGGCGATCCGGGAGACCGGTCATTCCGATCTCCATTGGAAGTACTAACTTTAATGAGGCAATCTGTGACTTCGGTGCAAGCATCAACATCATGCCAAGAGTGATATATGAGAAGCTATTCGATGCCCCTTAGCATACACAACCATGTGCTTACGGCTTGCGATCGGTCACTCCGTGTTCCTTTGGGAATACTTGAAGATATATGTGTACGAGTAGGCAACTCGTATGTTCCAAAGCCGACTTCGTGGTAGTGGATACAGGCGGTGATGAAAGGTCCCCCGTCATTTTGGGACGACCATTCTTGAACACCGCTGGAGCCATCATGTATGCCAACACCGCCAAGATCATCTTCAAAATCAAGGGCAAGCGAGAAACCTTCTTCTTCAAGAACAGAGTCTTTGCCGAGCTTCTCGACATCCTCATCGCAGAAGCAGTGAGAAGAAGAAGAATCCAGCTAAGAAGAGCAAGAACAAGAATAAAAAGACCAAGAAGACGGAGACAAGTGAGGATGGTCACCGCGGTCCATAAGGAGCATGACCACTTACTCGGTCCCCACGTCGATCAAGAAGGATGACCCGTGTGTCCCAACCATTCAATGCTCCATCAACGAAGCTCTTTCAATAAAGCTCATGTCGTGACACCGGATCGGGCGTCAACATCATGGCCAAGGTAACCTATGAGTATCTATATGGCACTATGCCTTTGGAGCCTACCTATGCACAAATGCGATGGCGACCCGACATTCCGCTTCGTCGAAGGAGAAATGAAGGATGTCCTCATCCAGATAGATGACCATTATGTCCCTACGTACTTCCTAGTCATTGACATGGGAGATGACTACGATCCTCCAATCATCCTAGGAAGACCATTCCCGAACACCACCGAGCTATCATCTATATTGGGACAAGAGAGATCCATTTCCACTTTCCCACCGAGAAGGTACGCCGCTACTTCAATAATAATTATATAATCACCGAGGAGCCCAAGAAGAACAGAGCAAGGAGAAGGCAGCGGCGTACCGTCGCTAGAACAAGAAGAACATCACTACGATGGATGGGCGACTATGAGGGAGAAGTGTCTAGATATGAAGATCGATACCCAGAAGAGAAGAACATTGTAGAAGAACCCGAAGAGGTGCTACCAGAAGAAAACCAAGTGCCCCAAGAAGCTTCCTCCTCAAGGTCATCTTCTCCAACAAAGAAGGTATGGAAAGTAAAAGTAAAATCGAATCAATTCCTACACACGGGCGACATCATCCGAGGCGCCCGGCCAATGCGCCCTTGAAAAATGAGCGAACATGACAAGTCCCGTTCGGAGGACTTAAAACCACCGAACGCCGCGCCAAGAGGTAACTTGGTATTTATCAGCATTACTTTTCAGCATTATATTCTTAACCTTAGCATATTTATTTTCCTACTTGCATCTTAGTTGCATCTTTACTCTTTTATCTTTGCATTTGAAAAGAAAATAAAAACATTGTGCATTTGCATCCAGAAAAAACTTTAAGCCCCATGTGGATAATCATTCACTGTGGTGGCACAAAAATAATTTCTCAGCATATTTATTTTCCCTGTCTGCATTCCTTAAATAATAAAAAGATAAAAATATTTCTTGTGATCCTGTTAGAACAAGTCTAAGTTAAGAAAGTTCTAGACAACTAAGGCCTAGAGGTTTTATCACTAACGCTTAATTAGTTCCACAAGCTTTGTTGTCTATTTTGAGCTTCATAGAACATCAAGGATCAAGAAGAGCTAACAAGCAGAAGGACATCCAGTCCCCGTCGAGTGCTGCCCGCGACAATTGAATGCTTTGTCTCCAACGAACTATCTACAACACTCCCGGAGGACTAGAACGTCTTCGGTGCCTGTCGGCAACATCGGAGACTATGTCAACATCCAGCTTGGGGAGAGCATCCCCCGTGTACCAAGCTAAGTGTCTCCAACTTATCTAATTATGCTTTATTAAAGTATGCTTTGTTAAAACCACTAAAAAAGATGCATAACCATAGAAACCCGTAAAGATTTCCTTATTTATCTTTTCTACTTTTGGAAAGCTCTTGCAATCTGTCTTTAAAAGTGATCCCTAGAATAAACTCTACATGGAGATGATGAATAGTTGCTCTGCCGTAATTCCTTTCAAGTACCTAGTTTTCAACCTTGCACTCTCCCGAGTTTTGGACACAACCGTTTAGATTTGAGATTTGCTCAACCCGAAACTTGTGGGTATCGAACACTTGATCTAAGTCTAAGTGGTTGACGGGTATGATATGGGAAGGTTTTGAGCTGCTGTCCATCTTGTTCCTAGAGATACTAGAGTTCGAGAATTTATCTCGTGAAAATATTAAATTCCTGCATGACGAGTTCCTTTATGATGAGAGTTCAAATTCCTACCACAACCATATATTCATGCTTACTAGATTAGGAAAACCCATCTGTTTATATAGATCATATTGTAGGTTTGAGTGTAGACTTTATAGGCATTGAGTGTGGTTATGCTTTGTGGACCCATAAGGAATCAGTCATGCGGTTAAAGTCAATACTATGTGCTCTCCATCCGTTGATCTATGCTACTTCGTCCTCGAAGCATGCACCCATTTTATAAATGTTACATTCATTCTCAGTGCTACTTCGTTCCTCGAAGTACCACCCACATATAGATCCATATCCACCACATATTGTGCTATCTCTACCCCGGAGATACGCACTTATGCTTTCCTACCCCGGGAGTACGCATTCCCCACATATTGTGCTATCTCTACCCTCGAGATACGCACTTATGCTGCTCCTACACTGGGAGTACGCATCCATCCATTCATCCATCCACATATACATACGCCATTCATTTCACATCATCCGAAAAGGTTCTACTCCTATTCCGGGAGTGAACATCTAGAAATAATCATTGCCGTTTCATTGCCTACATAAAAAGCTCCAATCATTATCATTTCAAGTTATACACTCCCTGTGCTAAAGTTTCGTTTTCAGAGGATTGGTTATTCAAAAAAAAAAAGAGAAAAAAAATAAAAGAAGAAAAAAAGGGAAGAAAAGAGTAGCCAAGTCCTTCCTTTCAAGAAGTTCTAAGGTTTCCAAATAAAGGGAGTCATGTTATCCCCAAAGGAGCGAGTGTAGAAGTAGATGTTCACCAGTTGAGTACCCCTCATAATCATTTCCTTATCATCATCATCCTATTATCATCTCATCCATTCCATTTCCTCATTCACATGCACATATGACTTTATTATTATTTTAGTTCCTAATGGATCCATGTCTTAACCGTGCAATATATGCAAGTGAGTTTGAGTGTCTCCCCACCTATGAGCTCCACATAAGCCTATTAGAAAGTAGGGTGAGAGAGAGAAGGCACTTTCCACTATGCCTTAGTTCCACAAATACCACATATTCTCGAGAAAAGAGATAAGGCATACACTACTCATGCCTTAGAAAGGATCCAAATACCACAAATGAGAGACTTGAAAGGTTCATACAAGGAACTCGAGTTTTATTTCAAACCTTGCAAAAACTCCGGATAATAGTTGATCAAAGAGCGAGAAACATGGCGCTTGACTTGACTGTTCTATCTTTCAACTACTCAAGACCCAAGTGACGGTTACAAGCCCCATGGCGAAAGGTAATATGAGTGAGTTTTGAGTCAGGATAGTTCACTCTAATCCGGAGGAGAGTTCTTGTTTGAACGCATGTGTACTTGTGAGGAGTGAAAACATTGTAGCAACTCCTGATCCATCACTGAGTTTATCTTTGCTCAGGGACGAGCAAAAGGTAAGCTTGGGGGAGTTTGTTGACGGTCGTTAAGTATCAATTTCATACCGTCAACGCAAAGAAGAGAAAGGACTAATATGAGTTCACCTGTTAGATATAGGGGTTACACCGACGTAATTCCACGAGTTTTGGTGATTGTCTATTTCTCGCGGGGGTTATCGAAAAGAGAACCAAAGGAGGCCCACATGTCATGATTACATAGAGATAAAGACCGAACGGGTAAAATTGTATAATCTAGAAGACTCCGAAGGCGACCCCCGAAGGCCGGGCCCCACTGGCAAAGGCCGGCGGTCGGCCGACCCGGGGGGAGTCGGCCGACTCCCCACCTCGACCAATGGCGTCGAGTCTCGCGGATCCCGCCTCCACCGCCTTTGAGGATGAATAATTATCGTCCATTTAGGTCGGTTTGATCCGAGGGCCGTGGTTCATCCTAGGGGGCTATATATTCGAGCCCCCGGCCCCTCGGGTGAAACCCTAATTCATTCAAGAGTTCATTCTCTCATCGAATTCGAGAAGCCGAGCCACCATCTCAATTAGAGCTCCATAGTTTAGTAGCATAGCTACATAGGAATAGATCTAGAGGAATCAAGCCTAGCTTGGAGTCCGGATCTGTCGGAGTTCTTGGTAATTCCCCTCTACATTCTTGTAATGTTCATCATTGTTCGTGATACTATGAGTAGTACTTTATTCTATGCTATTATATCGACTTGACTTTGCTCTATTTGATTATGTTCTCAATTATATCGTTCTTAGTTTACTTTGATTATATGTTTAGCATAGTTGGACTAGAATTATGTTTATGCATAGGATCGTATAGCGCTTGCTCATTAGGCCAATGGGTGAGTGGTAGATATTGTGTAGGCATGGTGCCTATACCGTATTTATCTCGCGGATTGCACCCTATATTCCGGATCGTGAGGTAGATCGCGGGAGTGACAGTCTGTTGAGTCCTTTGTAGCCCTTCTCCCGAGTATAGGTCTAGCGTAACAAACCTATTACATTGAAGTCATTGCTATGTCTCTTGTCTTCTCTCGGTAATATCACTATGCATAGATGTAACCTTTTCCCGCCATGATTGCTAGATGTTCTTGCACTAATCATTGTATGCTTTGACTTTATAGTTAGAATAACATAGGATTATACCCTAGATCGTCCTAGTCCATGCTAGTGTTATAAGCTTAGAGTGCTAAGTTGAGATGGCTTATTACTATTATTTTATGTGGCTAAATGCTCTCATTTATCTTATGTCATTTATCATTCATTCCTATATTTTATGTGACACTTACCCCGTATGAGATGATCGATACGAGACAAGGTTAAGCTCTCCATTATAGCATGTGCATTGCTCATCACTCATTATCCAAAGGCATTCCCTTCCCAAAGGGTAAAAATATAAATAACGATACCTGGATTACTCCCGGTTAAAATGCTACGATGATATATTCTCGTGCGCTATGGAACCTTCTTTATTTCGGTTGCACTTAATAGACATCAACGATGTCCGCATTCTTCCGGCTATCTCGTGAGGCATTGTTCAACATGATCCGAGGACGTACAAAGCCATAGTCCCTTAAGTGACATCGCCGGAGTTTCCGTGGTCTAACACACCACAAACTCCGACTAGTCGTGATTTAACATGGCCACATGGTTATGTTCTCTAAACCAACCTCCTTTTCCTCAACCATAGGGTAGTAACCACCTACCTCGCGGATGAGGGTCAATCACCCGTCTTCTACCGATCTAATTAAGCAGTGCTAAGCATATGCACGATCCCGAACTTAAAAGGGTAAAGGTATTCGGGTGGATCAAGGTACTCATAATGCAGTAACGGTTCCAAGTAACGCCTATAAACTTAATGCATCATAAACAATAAAGGACGCAAAGTAAATCATTTTGCAAACCGTAGGAGAAATGCTCCGGGGCTTGCCTTCCTAATACGATCAATATTGAAGCTCCCAGCACTTGATCACTCCACGTCTGGTTCCTGGTTCTCGATCACCTCCCGTGCCGTGGTTCCCCTTGGTGACTCCTCCTTTGGATCCTTGTCCCACGTCACGTTCTGTTCTCTTAGCGATCCTGTATGATGCGGGTGCATGTATGAATACTAAGAATACACATGGTATGATCATGCGAATGCGTGCTTTGCTTATTCTTTCTACAAGGTAGTCAACATCATCCTACTGACATATAAACAGTCCACAAAAAGAATTAACCCTTAACTATATATAAGGACCCTATTAATGAATTTAAAAGGAGCATAGCAATAATAGGCACATGAACTGCAACTCTATAAAATTACACTAAACATGCAAGCGATATCTTTTTTATAGACAGAGCACCTCAAAACAAGACCAACAAGACCAAAACCATATTTTTCTGAGCAATATTATATTTATTATGCATTTTCTAAAGTATTAAGTGATTCAATAATTAAATTCTAAGCTCAATATAAAAGTATCTCAAACATGCCATTTTATATTTTTAACAGATGCTACTCATCATAAGGAAGCCAACAAAATTGGTTTCACTCAAATCGGAGCTCTAGAACTCTAGATATGAATTTTTCAAAATTAAAACAGACCGCAAAAATCCTTTTATTCAAAAAATCCGAAAACCCTAATTGCTAAGTGCACCCGAATGTGCACCCGATTCTATTCGGCGCTAGGTACACCCGGCCCCGTGCACCCAGGCCGGGGCGCCGGCCGTCGGTGCCGACGTCATCGTGGCCCACCGGGTCACGAGACCGAAGCCGGGGCACCGCCGACCGACGGCGAACTCGCCGGCGGTGGGGTTTTCCGGCGACGCCAAGCACACCAGCGTGACCAGCGTGACGAGGCGGACTCAGCGACGGGTGAACGGCGACTCGAGACGGCCTACAGCGGCAGCGCTATGCGTGACGGCGGCGAGTCTCGACGGCGGGCCGGCCAGGACCACGCCGGAGCGGCGACTGGAGACGTGAGCGAGCGCACGGGCTCCGCCTCAGCGAGGCGACCACGAAGCGCATGCTAAGCGGCGAAAAGAGCCGGTGAATCTGCGACCTAAGCCGCGGCGGTGCGAAGCTCTGGCATGGCGGCGTCGCGGCGGCGCGGTGGAAACCTGGCGGCCGCAGAGCGCCATTCATCGATTCGTGATAGCCCTAGACCCTAAACGAGGAGGCGGTCACGGTGCGCGCGCTAGGACGAGGAAAGGTGGAGCTATGGGTGCTAGCCACGGCGAGCCGCACCGGCGACCATGGCGCCCGTGGCGAGCGTGAAGAAAAAGGCGGCCAACCGGGCCTCTACCTTGAGCAATAGGCACGTGAGGCGTCAAGGAGATGGAGGGGACAACGTCGAGCACGACGATGCCACCGTATTGGAGAATGACTGGCCGGTGGTGGTGGGGCTAGACGGCGGCGGACTTGGTGGCGGCCATGACGGCTTGGAGGTCCGCGGCGGTTTGCGAGGGCGAGTGAAGAGGGAATGAGGGAGGCGGGGGTGGGCGAGTGGTGGTGCGAGGGGTAGATAAGGACGACTGGCGCCCTCCAATTTGGACCGGTGGCACGAGACCGGGTCACGGGCGAGCGGGGGGGAAAACACGACGACGGCAACGGCTCGACGCAATGCCTTGAGCTCGGGCTCGCGCTCGCCGATCGGTCAGCCGAGCGGGGGCGGGCGGCAGCGAGGGCGTGCGCACTCGAGTGTTGGAGGCCGCGTCGCATAGCGCATGGCGGGACTTGGCGTGGCTCCCCTTCGCCAGTGCCGCAGGCATGGCGGCGGAGCGGCGGTTCATGGCACGGCGATGATGGCGGCAGAGCATGCGCGATGATGACGAGCTCGGCGTGCGGTCCTCGAGTGCGAAGCGCGGGCGCGGAGCGAGGCGGGCAGCGCAGCCGCGCGCCGAGGGCGAGGGAGGGAGGGCAGCGGCACGGCGTCGGCCATTGCCGCGCGCGGAAGAGGGAAGAGGGGAAAAGTGAGGGAGAGAGGATGACAGGTGGGTCCGGGTGGGTCCCACCATTTTTGTCTCGACTTGAAAGGTTTGACCGCGAATAACTCCAAAAATATAGCGAATTTGGAAAAACTCAAAACATGAAAGTTTCTCCATTTGAAGAGTAGAATACTTTTCATGTTGGAAGTTTTTGCTAATTCGGCTTAGTTTTGAAAATGTGAATTAGGGTCAAATTATAATTATAAAAATATTATTTTTCAATATTTTTCCTTGCTGTTTTGTCCTTTTTGAAAGCCTTAAACCCATTTTCATGACTTGGTGTAAAAACAAAGTTTTCTCGAAATAATTTTCTGCATAAACTTTGTTAAAGCTCCATTTTGAGAAAAGCAACCCAAATATAACTTCTAGCAACAACTTTGAAAACCCCATTGCATTTTAATACAAGCACTCAACCAATTGCTACCACAAAATGCACATATGATGCTTATGAGATGATTATGCTCATGAGATGCAAGATTTGTTAAGCCTAAAAACTGGAGATGTTACAGCCTACCCCCCTTAAAGAAATCTCGCCCCGAGATTTAAAGCAAGAAGGGAGGAAAGGGGAGAAATAAGATTTTTATTTCACAGATCTGGATTTACATCGAGGATTACACGACTCTGATACAAAGCCTCTCAAGATTTGGGAGAACAAGGCTATGAGAAATACACGAGAATCATTAGCCTAATCCAGATAGCGACTGATACAGGGACAATGGAGGCACAGGATGAATACGACGCTCCAAAACGTCAAGAACGTCCACAAGAACCAGAAAACCTCAAGCGTGAACTCCACCATCGTGAACCCAACCAGCAAAATCAATCCAAAACAGATCAGGAGTTCCTCCATGAAATACATATCTTTCTTCTCTCTTACGCTGACGACTCTGGATCCACGGACAAACACCGAATCTTACCACTCTGCTCCTGATTGCTCCCTCTTTCCAAAGCGATGGCTTTCTCAAGTTTCTTCTCTCAGAGCAAGGTTTCAGATATGGGGATGGAAAAGAAGAACTGATGCACAGGAGGGCACCCACGACGGAGTGGGAAAACAGAAGGATGCAAGGCACTAGAGTGGAGGCAGGAGGAAGAAGATGGACGATGAGTCACTCACGCACGGGCGAGGAGAAGATAAAGGAGTGAATAGATTCGCTCGGCGAGGAGGCGGGCGAGCGACCGTCTTTGAAGCCGGAAAGGAGAGGAGGGGTCCGGCACGGAAATGAGGACGAGGCGCGAGAGCTGACAGGGCGACAGGATAAAGGAAAGTACATTGTGCAGGTGTTGCGAGTGCGGCGATCACGCGAACACAGTGCACAAGTGGGTCCCCTAGGATTGCAACGGTTCTCTTCTAGTTGACTTGCTGTGACCATTCCAGTTGTCCACATATTCATTTTTCCGCTTTCAAGACCATTAGAGGACATTCTTCTACTTATCCCATTCTTCTAATCTGATGTCAAACCCTTTTTCTTAATCTGAAGTATGAAGATGACAGGCATAGTACGATGTACTCTCTCATTAAACCCCAAAATTACTACACAGTAGGGCAGGTTATCGCAAGGCGTAACCAACAATTACCCTATTGGAGGCATCAAAGGGTTTAATGTGAGAGAATCTGCTACTCACATCATCAAATACATCAAATGGTGCTTCAACCCTCAAAGAGTTTACCACTACGAAGCGTGTCAAGCCGAGGTTTGCACATCTGTCAAGCTAAATCCAAATCAAGTTTGTCTTGTCAATAAGAATAGCATCTGCAATACTTTCTACAATATCACCAAGGACCTGTGTGCAAAGGACAAGCTGAATTGGCTATCAACATTGGATTACTTGAAGTGAGTCAACACTGGTACATTCCTTCATAAGAGCACATACCAATGTATGCTAATATGAACCAACTAGATTGAAGAAGTCCACTCTTTTGCATGTAGAAGTCAAAGTTCTTAGGTCAAAGACATCCAAATCATCTCATGTAGAAATCAAAATTCCTAGGTCAATGATTCTCTAACTCCATAGTAACCAACCAATTACCTCTCTTTTAGGACAAAAACGGTAACATGAGCAGATTCTTTGGCAAGGACTCTTGATTACCAATTCGTTTCTATAAGTCATGCTCTCAAAGCAGAGAATTGTTGAGCTTTGTCATCCAACAAACATTCCTTCCCAATGATAAGCGTGCCAATCTTTCTTTCAGAGTGTTGTCTCTACTGAGCCAAATTCTCTTATTCGGACGACTTTTGCTTGGTACTCAAAGCAGAATTGTACTTTTGGAAAATCCAAGGTTATACCCAAGCACTTGTACGATGCGTACCCAATGCATAGCTGAATCCGACACCATGACACTTGAGCTCATGACCAGATGCAACTCCAAAAATTGTTGCCATAATCCGTTTATAAGAAGTTTTTGTCTGAAGAATTTCCTTCATTGTCCCCCATAAAGCACGAATACTCCATAAAGCCTTAGAATACCTAGTAGATGTATAGGAGTTCCAAGTCTCTACTAAGGAGTACCATGGAATAGGAAACCATTCCCTTGATCAGACAAACACCTGGTATAGTCCTTTGTCTACTACCTCTTGTAGTCTGATTAGTCTTAATGTACGCGATCTCATTCTCTTTGATATTCCCGATTTTGCTCTTCGGGGAAAAGGTCATAAGAGATTGGATGATGAGTATCGAGAGGAAATCAAGGTAGGTTCACGCAAAACGACACCTCGAGGCAATCTCTGCAATAGGTCGAGATCAACAATCGTGATACCAGCGCGTGCCGAGCAGCACATCCATGTGTCTGCAGCCACAGGGTGCTCTCAGTTTCGTCGCGGCACTAACAGTCATTAATCAGGACTCCATCACAAATCTTGCGTTTGAGATGCAATTCCACCTGATTAAAGGTATTCTCGCACGAATAAGCATTACGTGCAAGGCAAAAGTGGGATATACGAAGGATAGTCACAAGGACACAAGGCAATAGGAAAAGGTCAACTACACCAATTTGTAGCAACCTACTATCATAATATCATGGCGCGATTTGAATGTGGGTGGATTGCATTAACAAGGATATGCATAAACAAACATTCAAGGGAGGTTTTTTGACAAAGATGTTGTCTTGGCTTAGACGAAACAACGGGTTACGATTAATAATTACAATACCTGCGTACCCCCTAGTAATCCATCTAGGTGCGTCCACCCAAATGGTCTAGGTTCTTGTCGCGGCACGGTAACTTATTAACCGAGACAATATGGCCATGACTATGACCAACAGAATAATTCGCCAGATAATCGAATTATATACGATATCTTGTACAACTAAGCTCTGTGCACAAGACAAGGTGAAGGAATTACCGAAGATTTAAAAGTTGTGGATAGCAAGGAGTATTTTTGAACGACATAGCATGTGCTACATACTATCATCGTGTCATTCCCAAGTGATGATTAATAACAATATTCACTTAACAATTGGTCTAGGCATGTGACAACAAGGAACCAATGTCAACATATCATTGTAGACCGAGAGGAATAGAAGTGAATTTACATGGACAAGGATAGAATACAAATTTGATCAATGACCGAGTTTTGATGCCCAAAATACATGACATATAAAACTTGTTCTTGCAAAGCTACATAGGACGAATACATCACTTAAACACGCTAAGATTCATAATCACTAATCCACAAACCATTGTACCATCTCGCTTAGGAGTACAACTCATTACAACAGTCGCTCAACGGAAAACATAACATTCCTACTAAAGACTTCTCATCGGGCCTACTCCTCATGGTCATGGTCCATGTTCTCAACACTTTCTCGCATTTCCGCATTCGCACTATCAATGTTGGGCACTATCTCAAGTCCTTCCTCATCAACACCGAGAGGATTGGGGTGAAGCTGGTTGTAGACCCGTAGCAGTTCTCCTTGCAAGGCACCATTGATGACCTCTAATGCAAGCACTTGCTCCCTCAGACGGTATTCCTCATTCCAAGCTTCATTTCGTTGCTGCTCAACTATACCAAAGGCTTGTTGCCACTGACCAAGTAGGGCAAGCAACTCCTGGAACTGACTTTGTGCCACAAAGGTCTCATGAATAGCAGCATTTTCTCTTTGGATGGCCTGATCCTTGGATAGTGTCATCTGCTCAAGCAATTTGGTCAGTCTTTCAACTTCCTCTTCATATTCTTTCTTCATCTCTCGCTTAAATGAGGTGACGTAGACTAACTCGCGATTAAGGGATTCCAATGCATTCTCTAGGCGGAGTAACTCTTCATCATAGCAAACATTGCGCTACTAGCGGACCATTGCGTTCTCGGCCTCATCTTTACCACCGACAAGTGCGGTCTCACTTAGCCGACGCCACACAGCATGGTATGGGTCACCCTTAGGAAACACACCTGCAGTGGCACGAGCAACCTCTTCTGGGCATCTTTTGAGCAAATCCAGTAGTGCCTTGTATGCAACCACATTTGCACCTTCCTGAGGATTCCTACCTCGAGCAATGAACCGACGTCCACACCAAAGTGACGCTCCTTCACTCTTGGCGGGAATTATTACTTCAACAGGAAGCAAACTCATACGCTGACTCTCCAGCTCCTTACTCCACTGATAGCGAGGTTCTTTACCCGTGGGATAACCCACTGAGTGCAGAATTCGCCATAGCAATGAAGGCATTCCATATTCCTTTAGAAACTTTTTGGCACCACGTGGCTCACGGGTGGCAAACTGCTGATGCGAAACTTTTCCCTTGGTTGACTTGGATTTGATGCGCTTCATTCTTGCCATCTGTCCAACTGAATCACAACTCTCATGAGATGGAGATTAAGTTGGGGACTTTTATCGAAAGAGAGAATCATTCTTTTATTAGGGATGAAAGAATGCAGTTGCCATGAAATGATTATGTGTCATGATGCATGCACGTTCCGTACGTCCTCACAAATCTGGAAATTAATAAATTCTAGCGTTTTAGACGGTGGCATACCAACGTGCTCTCATATAGCGTAAACTAGTCGGGCTACACGATCTTGCGTAGTTAGTGTACCCGCAGAAAATTCATTTCAGCCCAATATCCCAATGAATGCAAGCGACGTAAAAATCCACGCACCTTCCGAACAAGGTGAAATCTCCGATTACTTGCACCCATTCCCAAGTGCATACTACCCAACAAGTCATCGAAGACGACACCTCACATGGGGTACCTTCTTATAAACATGTGTGAACATGTATATAATCCAGCACCAATAAGCACTCCCCTAGATCGGCATTGCGTCCGATCATGCTCTCACAACTCACACTTACCTCAGCGGCGAACCAATCTTACCTTGGCGTAGGGGCAAATTGATCCATACATAACCATTCAAGTGAATGCCCCCCATACATAACTGTCGTGTATGAGCGCGATAAACAGAAAATATGATGCAATAATCCCCCAAGTTAGTACTGATATAAGCCACCTGAAGTCCTTAATTGGGCATCAAGGATATGACTGGTCCAAGGCACATATATAAGTTTTGAAAAACCCCACACTTTTGAAAAGCCTATATATGATATTAAGTGGCTATAAGTTCGCAATTACTTTGTTTATAAAAAAAATTCTTTTTGTTTTAAAAATATACTTATGAACAAGAATACGTTGAACTCCGCTCCGATGCCAGTATATAGAACCGACCAATTAATATAAACATAATGTACTAATGATGTCGCCTAAGCAACTTAATTAGCACATGACGCTTATATCAACCCGGTAGTCCGTGAAACCACGAAGGATTTCAAACTTTCCACAATACAAAACGCACCGAATTAAGTTCAACATAAAACCGTTCATAGTAATACATAAGTTCACAAGTAGTTGATTACATCGGAGTTATGAAATATTTATTACAATGCCAAGTTGAAAACCAAACTGCGGAAGCAAAATAAAATGTCGTTTTACAAACGCACACTTAGTTAAAAATAGTGCCTGGTCCTTCATCAAATCCAAAGAAAAGCATAGAGGAATGAGATATAAGAGATGACCTTGCCCAAGGTCTAATCCTCCCGTAGTGGGATACGGTCCATCTTGTTGCCACAAAGAAAGGTCTTATGATCTCGCAACAAGTGGGAATAAAACCCCGAGTACAAGAAGGTACTCGCTAGACTTACCCGTCATAAACCAAAAATAAAGTGACACCAAGGAGTATGCAAGGCTTTATGAGTGGGGTAGCCGACTCATTTAAACTTGCGATAAAAGATGAGCTTATTAAATAATCATTTAGTGATAAAGGACTCTCTAGCTTATCATCTTTTAGGTTGGATCCCGACATCACTAGATTAGCACCAAGACTATTCCAACTCCGGGGTATGAGCAAACAATGCTATCCTATCCTTCAAAGTTGAGCATACCAAGATCAACAACATAGAACAATAACCATCCTATTTTGCACAAAGATTTGCGACATGTCTGCCGCTGCTCGGTCAAGTGTTCACCGTCCGGAACGATGGCGATTATAATCGATTGCAAACCACCAAGGGGTATTCCTCACACAAACCACACGTCTCCGTCGGAGTCGATTAGATCACCTTGGTCTATTCGGGTGGAAACACGGATTTCAACGAATACGGTTGCACCGGGGCATGCCCGGCTACTGTGTACCTCCGGCGCGACCGGCCACCGGCTTTAATACCGCGCGCTGTGGGCAACACACTCAACTCCGTTGAAATTCCGGCCCAAACATCCTCAAGGCTTCGCGGTCGGATGTCCGCATCCTTCCAGCTATCTGTGAGGCATTGTTCAACATGATCCGAGGACGTACAAAGCCATAGTCCCTTAAGTGACATCGCCGGAGTTTCCGTGGTCTAACACACCACAAACTCCGACTAGTCGTGATTTAACATGGCCACATGGTTATGTTCTCTAAACCAACCTCCTTTTCCTCAACCATAGGGTAGTAACCACCTACCTCGCGGATGAGGGTCAATCACCCGTCTTCTACCGATCTAATTAAGCGGTGCTAAGCATATGCACGATCCCGAACTTAAAAGGGTAAAGGTATTCGGTGGATCAAGGTACTCATAATGCAAGAACGGTTCCAAGTAACGCCTATAAACTTAATGCATCATAAACAATAAAGGACGCAAAGTAAATCATTTTGCAAACCGTAGGAGAAATGCTCCGGGCTTGCCTTCCTAATGCGATCAATATTGAAGCTCCCAAAGACTTGATCACTCCACGTCCGGTTCCCGGTTCTCGATCACCTCCCGTGCCGTGGTTCCCCTTGGTGACTCCTCCTTTGGATCCTTGTCCCACGTCACGTTCGTTCTCTTTAGCGATCCCGTATGATGCGGGTGCATGTATGAATACTAAGAATACACATGGTATGATCATGCGAATGCGTGCTTTGCTTATTCTTTCTACAAGGTAGTCAACATCATCCAAGAACGTGTACCATAAGCACAGGTCATCTACTACATTTTTCTACTACAACAATGTAATTCTAGTATGACATCTCTTTCTACTATCATCCGCAAACAAGTCAGTAAAGCCAAAGAGACTACACTCACACATAATCATCCTAACCATATAACTAATAGATCAGTAAATAAATCATAAATAAATAACCATAGACCCTATGGGTATGAATGAAGACATTCTGGAAAGCTTATGAAATTCTCCATCAAACATATGAAGACATCACAAACTGAATCCCAGGTTAACTACACCTAAACACAGAACATCAGGACTGATTCTGGAAAACAGCCACTAAAACAGTCCTGGTGACCATCTTGTCACACCCATATCTCCTAAACCAATCATGCAATGACCATGAAACTTTAACAGTAGATGGTCAAGCTAACACACTAACTATCATCTTTGGACAAGTTAAACAGAAACCCAACTTATGATTAGATTAGCCTAGCATCAATGGATTAAACCCCTAATTTGAACACTCAAGGGTTGAACAGGAGCACCATGATTGGCTACTCCTTAAATCCTACAAAAATTACAGTAGACATAGCATGGCAATACTAGTCTACCAACCAAATTTCATCCCATTTGGATAAACCTACTGCCCTATGCATAATTCACAAGACAACACAATTAATTGGACCTATAAATAGTTTGCATTACGAAGTATGGCAAACTCATGTGTTAATCACATAAATGACTTCCTACTGACATATAAACAGTCCACAAAAAGAATTAACCCTTAACTATATATAAGGACCCTATTAATGAATTTAAAAGGAGCATAGCAATAATAGGCACATGAACTGCAACTCTATAAAATTACACTAAACATGCAAGCGATATCTTTTTTATAGACAGAGCACCTCAAAACAAGACCAACAAGACCAAAACCATATTTTTCTGAGCAATATTATATTTATTATGCATTTTCTAAAGTATTAAGTGATTCAATAATTAAATTCTAAGCTCAATATAAAAGTATCTCAAACATGCCATTTTATATTTTTAACAGATGCTACTCATCATAAGGAAGCCAACAAAATTGGTTTCACTCAAATCGGAGCTCTAGAACTCTAGATATGAATTTTTCAAAATTAAAACGAGAATGCGCAAAAATCCTTTTATTCAAAAAATCCGAAACCCTAATTGCTAAGTGCACCCGAATGTGCACCCAGATTCTATTCGGCGCTAGGTACACCCGGTCCGTGCACCCAGCCGACGCCGCCGACGTCGTGCCGACGTCATCGTGGCCCACCGGCGGGCGAGACCGGGGGGGCACCGCCGACCGACGGCGAACCCGCCGGCGGTGGGGTTTTCCGGCGACGCCAAGCACACCGGCGTGACCCGGCGTGACGAGGCGGACTCGGCGACGGTGAACGGCGACTCGAGACAGCCTACGGCGCAGCCCCGCTATGCGTGACGGCGGCGAGTCTCGACGGCGGGCCGGCCGAGACCACGCCGGAGCGGCGGCCCGGAGACGTGAGCGAGCGCACGGGCTCCCGCCTCGCCGAGGCGACCACGAAGCGCATGCTAAGCGGCGAAAAGAGCCGGTGAATCTGCGACCTAAGCCGCGGCGGTGCGAAGCTCTGGCATGGCGGCGTCGCGGCGGCGCGGTGGAAACCTGGCGGCCGCAGAGCGCCATTCATCGATTCGTGATAGCCCTAGACCCTAAACGAGGAGGCGGTCACGGTGCGCGCGCTAGGACGAGGAAAGGTGGAGCTATGGGTGCTAGCCACGGCGAGCCGCACCGGCGACCATGGCAGCCGTGGCGAGCGTGAAGAAAAAAGGCGGCCAAACTGGGCCTCTACCTTGAGCAATAGGCTGCTGTGAGGCGTCAAGGAGATGGAGGGGACAACGTCGAGCACGACGATGCCACCGTATTGGAGAATGACCGGCCGGTGGTGGGGGGCTAGACGGCGGCGGACTTGGTGGCGGCCATGACGGCTTGGAGGTCCGCGGCGGTTTGCGAGGGCGAGTGAAGAGGGAATGAGGAGGGCGGGGGGTGGGCGAGTGGTGGTGCGAGGGTAGATAAGGACGACCCGCGCCCTCCAATTTGGACCGGTGGCACGAGACCGGGTCACGGCGAGCGGCGGGGAAAAAACACGACGACGGCAACGGCGCGACGCACGCGAGCCGAGCTCGGGCCTCGCCGATTCGCCGAGCGGGGCGGCGACAGCGAGGGCGTGCGCACTCGAGTGTTGGAGGCCGCGTCGCGTAGCGCATGGCGGGACTTGGCGTGGCTCCCGCGCCGCCCCGTCTTTGCGCAGCATGGCGGCGGAGCGGCGGTTCATGGCACGGCGATGATGGCGGCGAGCATGCGCGATGATGACGAGCTCGCGTGCGGTCCTCGAGTGCGCGCGGGCGAGCCGAGGCGCGCAGCGCGGCCCGCCCGCGCAGCGAGCGCGGAGGAGGGCAGCGGCACGGCGTCGGCCATTGCTTTGCGCGCCGAAGCGAGGGAAGAGGGGAAAAGTGAGGGAGAGAGAGGATGACAAAAAAACCGGGTGGGTCCCACCATTTTTGTCTCGACTTGAAAGGTTTGACCGCGAATAACTCCAAAAATATAGCGAATTTGGAAAAACTCAAAACATGAAAGTTTCTCCATTTGAAGAGTAGAATACTTTTCATGTTGGAAGTTTTTGCTAATTCGGCTACTTAGTTTTGAAAATGTGAATTAGGGTCAAATTATAATTATAAAAATATTATTTTTCAATATTTTTCCTTGCTGTTTTGTCCTTTTTGAAAGCCTTAAACCCATTTTCATGACTTGGTGTAAAAACAAAGTTTTCTCGAAATAATTTTCTGCATAAACTTTGTTAAAGCTCCATTTTGAGAAAAGCAACCCAAATATAACTTCTAGCAACAACTTTGAAAACCCCATTGCATTTTAATACAAGCACTCAACCAATTGCTACCACAAAATGCACATATGATGCTTATGAGATGATTATGCTCATGAGATGCAAGATTTGTTAAGCCTAAAAACTGGAGATGTTACAGAAATGATTATAGGTTAGTTGCATAGTAAAATGATGCTCTCTCAAGGATAGCACGCCATTACACTATATGACCATCACGCAACATTAGTTTTGAAGAAAATATTTTTAATCAGACCCACTAAATACAGTCACTATATAAACAAGGTAGGAAGCCTATATATGGTATCCTGCAGATCATTTGGTAACATAAATATAGTCCATAAAAATAGCAGCGCAGAGAAATGAAATCCTAAGGAATGTTAGTACTAATTGAAGAACTCATATTTAGCACTCAACAATGCCTTATAAAAACAAAGTTGAAGACACAAATTTTTAAAAAAAGAAAACCATGTGAATGGCTCTAACCATTGCCATATCTAAAATATAAGTGTTGAAAACATCAGAAATTCAGGGGAAAAAAGGAAATTATAAGGGCTGAAAGAAATTCAGGAGCAGCTTACATTGGTAATAACAAAATTGTAAAGAATACAAGCAATCAGTGGATTAGATAACAATCTATTAGCATTCGATCTGTTAACTATATGTCCAGGAAAGTAAAGATAAGTGATTTAAGGTGAACCTAATAAGATGGGAAACTAAGTATTTACCTCAGCCCAGCAATGGCCATATGTATCTATACAAATCACCAAGCATATGTATCTATACAAATCACCAAGGCAGTCTATCTGTGTATAACATGACACAAACCATGGAGATGAACGGATATCTGAATAAGATGCCAAATCTTCCTAAGCTCTTAATTCGACACGAAAGAATTTTATGGGTTAAAGAATTTCAAGATGCCATCTATGGGCCAAACAAATCCATTGACATAAAAATCTATTGTTCCTGGTACTCCACTGACATTAAAAAAAGGCTATAGAAAACTCTGAAAGATAAACGTTTTCGCAGCATACAAGAGGCCAAATCATGCCATAAAAAGCATTAGTAAATCTTGCCGGCAAACAAAGAAGGGAACAACAACATCGAAAAACCTTCCTAGGGAAAAAAGGGAAAAGGCAGTCATGAGTAATAAATCAAAGAGCGGCTCGCATTAGTAAATTACATCACAAAAATCAGAATATAACATAAGATATGTAAAAATATTTGGAAACAAATGTGGCGGAAGGAAAAAGGCAAATCCCAGATTCCGAACTGCGCATTGCAGCTCGTCGGAGGTTCAAGGATTTTTGAAAGCACAAAAGCAAAGTTGATTGAGGGGAAAGTATACAATGTGTTGTGTAAATACATCATCGGCCAAGGGGTGTGCTCAAAGCAATATAACCAACAAACTATGTGGATTAATCACATCATAGACAATGGAACCATGTGCAAAATATAGTTGTGCATATCCACCGTGAGAGCTGAAGGGAAATGAGTCAAGTAGGTTTATCTCGCGACATGGGGCCGCGATGGCCAAACAAACAGATCCATCGACATGAGATTTTCGGACAACGCGGCTCCCCGAGTGGCATTAAGGCAACATGGCCATAACGCCCGGTGTAGAGCGGCGAGAGGAGTTAACATGTTACTAACATGACAAACCAGGCAGCGTATCAAGAACCATGAAACAATCAAATAATCATCCGCCGTCACAAACATCCATTGTCTCGGTTTACCAAAGCTTCATCATTGCACAACCCCAAAACCTCGCACTTAAATGAGGTATACCTAATCCCAACAAGGGCAAACGCAACAAGCCACTCAAATCAAAATAAAATAAGAAATCGATGGTGGCACAAAAACCCAATCCAAGCTTATCTGCGCAGTAACGGGATAGGTGTGACATGAGATCAGCTAGGCAAGAGTAGGCACCATGGGAGCGGACACATGGAGGAAAGGAAGCGCCGCTGCAACCATGGAGACCCTCAGAAGAGCTTTCTTGCAAAAACACTTGGAGCGACGTGGATAGGCTCAGGGAATTTGGAGTGACATGTCTAGAGCCACCATTCAGCAACCAACATAGAATGGTTGGGGTTAAGCGCAGCGAGCGGACCCTCGGCACGGCGACCGCCATCTCGCGGGGACACCATGGGAGCGGCAACACCAAGCAAAGGGAGTGCCGCGCAACCACGGAGGTGTCACTCGATTTGTAGCAGAGGAAACTTTAAGGGCCGCCATCATAGTCACGTAGGGTTGCTCGCAAAGACAGAATTGACCCAAAGCTCACCTAGGGTTTGCCACGCAGCACACGAACCGACCCAAAGCGAAGACGTGGCGCCGGACGTCGGCCTACGACAGGAACGGCGCAGCGGCGCCGCCGCTGCCGCCCACCCATGGTGCAAGCTCGTCACAGCTATAGCAGATCGAGAAGGAGGGAGAGAGACGGGAAATGGGGCTCTTACCCTAACCCCAACCCTAACCCTAACCCTAATAACCTAAGGCACATCGTCAACATCACCTGGCAACGGAGCTGTGCGCTCAACTGGAAATGGAGGGAGGTAGAGGGGACGGAGACCGCCGGCCGGCACGACGCACGCACACGGCAACGGCCGGCTCCCCACCTCGCGCCGCGCCGCGCGCCCTGCCGCCGCTCCCGAAGCCGTCGGCTGCACCGCCCGCTACGGGGAGGTCGGGGAGGAAGGGTTTTTTTGCGCGCGCCGCCGCGGCGGCCGCGCAGCCGGTGCCGGCGGCCGCGCGGCTGTGCCGCGCGCCCTGCCCTTCTCCGGCGGCCCGCCTACGCTCCACGCCGCATCCGGAGGAGGAGGGGAGGAGGAGGAGGAAGGTCGGGTCGGGGAGGGGGAGGGGAGGGGATTTTTTTTTCCGGCCGCCGCGCGCCTCCCGGGGAAGCGGAGGAGGCGACGGGAGGGGGGGAGGGAGAGGGGGCGCCTGGCCCTCCGCCGCCCGGATCGGCCCCACGGGCCGGCGTCGCGCCGCCCGCCACGCCGCCCGGCGCGCGGCGCATCTGGGGGGGAGGAGGCCGGGTCGGGGAGGAGCGGAGCGGAGTGGGTTTTTTTTTTTTTTTTTTTTTTTTTACCTGAAGGGGAGACTCCAATTTATACGGAGGACGGCGGCGGGGGGCTATGTGCAAAAGGTACAGGCGGGCGGGTAACTGTAAAAACGACGTTTTTTTTGGAATTTTGTCTTCTTCGGGCGAAGGATTTTACTTTTACGGGGGTAAAAACGTAAAAAAACCCACCGTAATCACTGTTCATAGGGGACCTAGATGGATCAGACTGTGATTTAGAGAAAAACAAAGGGTCTTTTTGCAAAATTAATTGGAGCGACGTGGATAGTCTCAGCGATTTTGGAGTGACGTGTCTGCCCTCTCCTTTCAGCAACCAACATAGAATGGATGGGTTTAATGCTATCGATTGCTCGGTATTGCCTGGCATTCCAACGAAGAACATGCATTGTATATGTGGCTGGACTGGTGGTTGAGCTTTTTTATGGAAGACAGCAAACTTGGCACCTCCTTAAAAGACGAGACTGTGTGCATCACCTCCTTAGCGATTTCAGGAGCATATATAGTTTTTATTTATAAGTCTTTGTTGCCCTTTTTTGTGAGTGAATCACAATATTTCCAAGCGTTTAGCTCACTTGTCCGAAGGATATCCGAGGGAATATACCCCACTGTTGTTAAAAGTCTTTTTTTTAGAATCAATAAAGTTTGATAAAATACGAAATAGTAGAAATGGACACACACACACACACACAAAAAGATTGATAAGAGGCCTCAAAAGCCCACGACGAGGAACTGAACTTCCTAATGGGCTGCTGTCCGAGAACAGGCTCGTGTGATCGTGTCTAAGAAATGGGCTCATCGAACCGTATCTACAGCCCAGTAGTTTTGCAGGCTCTGTACCGTCTGTTCTGCATGTCCATGACCATGCAGCTGTTTCTCAAAAAACAAAAAAAAGACCATGTCTACAGCTGTGTGCTTTGCAGATTGCAGTTTTTGTTTAAGTATTCCAGAACACAGAACAACAAGGACAAAGATTGTGCCTAAATATCGGGAAAATTGCTTATTTGGCCCTGAAAAAAAGTTCACTTACTTATGTGGCCTTCTTTTTTTCGAACTTGTCTATTTGGCCTCAAAGTAAAATTTCGTTACTTATATGGCCTTCGTTTGCTCCGCGAGCTCTTCCCGTCAGATCGCCTACTTGGTCACAGGTGAAAAGACAAAATTGCCCTTTCCTTTGTTTCATTCACACACGCAGCAGCACTCCTTCTCGGCCCTGACTCCCATTCGAGCGCACGCACGGGGAGAAGAAAAAAAAAAAAAGGCCACGACGGACCAGGCGACCGGCGATGGCGCACGGCGATCCCGCCGCCGCTCCAGCCGACCTGCAGCCGCCGGCGCGCCCCCCACCTCCGCATCCGCCGGCCGCGGGTCGCCTTTCCTCCCGCGGTGGCCCTAGAGGTGACCGGGTGGCCATGGACGATGGCGGCGGCGGTGCCGCCACGGCGGCAAGGAGGAGCCTCCACCGCCCTCCACGCCGGCGGATCCGGGCCCCAACGGCGGATCCGCCCGGGCACCGGAAGCTGCAGCGGCGCCCGGCCCGTCCCATCCCGCGTCGCCGTCTCGTCCGGGTCGCCGTCCGCCGTGCGCGTCGCCCGTCCCGTCCGGTGTCCGGCGTCGCCGTTCGCCGTGTGGCTGAACGGGGAGGCCGGCTCCTCCGGCGGCAAGGGACGGTGGCGGCCCATCCCCGTCACGACGGCGTCCATGGAGGATCCGGCCGAGGGTGCCATCCCCATGGAGGATCCGTGGGCGGCGACCCTCCGCACCTCGACTCCGGCCCGCGAAGGATGGCGGCGGCGCGAGGCCCTATCGCGGCGGCGGCCTCCGTGCCGTGGTGCGGCGCGGCGCTCCTCCACACCACGCCGGCGGCGATGCGTGCGGGGCGATGAGCTTTCTCGGGCGGCGGTGCTATGCTGGCCGCGAGCGGCGACAATCTCCTGCCCCCTGCAGCTCCCATTCACGGAAGACCAATGACCAACAAAGAAGCGTCTCTATCACCGTGATGTTTTTTTTTTCTGTAAACGGAGATGGAGTATCTCACTTGTCACTGCTGTTTCGATTTCGATTCGATTATTTTTTGTACATGTTCGATGGATGCGAGAACCGTGTTCTGAAAACTTTCAGAGAGATTTTCTTTCCATTTACGTTGCCCATAACTTACGGTTGCCGATATATTTTTCTATATGATCTTGTGGTCTTCACAGTTAGTTGTGATTAAGAGAAATCAAATCATTATAGGTATTTTTAATAGACATTTACTACGGTTAATGAAGAGAAATCAAATCATTAACTTCTAAAACTAGACATTTACGTCTAACCGAGATTCGGTGAAAATTCAATTCCTCGGTAGACATGCAGACTTGCAGCTTGCAAAGCAGCGAGGAAGGGAGGAGGACCAGCTGCTTTTTTTATTTTTTTAACTGCAGGGGCAAAAGGGTCTTTTTACCATACAAGTTGACACCGTTAACTCCTCCAAACTGATGGAGGGCCAAATAAGTAAGAAAATTTCACTTTAGGGTCAAATAGACAAATTTGAAAAAAGTTGGGCCAAATAAGTAAGCGAAGTTTCTTTTAGGGCCAAATAAACAATTCTCCCCTAAATATCTGTTCACAAGCTCTGAGCCTTTTTTTTTTTGAGAAGAAACATGTATTCATCTTAGTGCCTTAAACCGGCCCTTTTACAGACTGGACTCCAAACAAAAGGAAAATTACATAGAAGTTTACAACTCATGTTCATCTTCCTCGAAGCCTTCAGAGATCCATCCATCACCGCCATCGAAGCCGCGTACCAATCGTCGTCAGGCACCAGAGCCAAACTCCACAGGGTGGAGGCCGCAGAGGAGGACTTACTTCTAGGCGAATCAGCCGACGTTGCCTCCCAGGCGCATCGGCCAACTCTTGTACCCACGACGCATCCTTCGATTCCATCGCCGGCAACCCGAGCAAAGGTGCTCGAGTTTTCACCAAACATGTTCCTCGAGATTAACAGGGTCAACGGCATCATCACCCGACGAAGACAACGATACGCCGGCCCTCGACTCCAAGAGAGTTCTCCCCAGCCTCTCCGTTGATGTCGGAGTAGATCGCCATCGGAGAACGAAAGAGACTGGGAGAAATTATTCCGCTGCGTCGCCGCCGCTTCCGCATCGCCGGCGTCGCCAGGAAGACTAAGTCGCAAAGGAGACACGCTCCTCCGACCAAACATAGCTCCGTCGCCGAAATCGACGGCGAGCAAACCCTAGACCTAGAACTCGATTAAGACCCTATGAAAACAAGAAAAACTGGAAATCGAGGCGGACCCCCGCTCCGCGTCACCGCCGGCAGCGAGGCCGGAGGCGAGGGAACGGGGGCCGCAGGCGGTGAAGGCGGCGGCGGTGCCCCTCGGCGGTGGTGGCGGCGGCGGCGCCCCAAACCCTAACTTCCCTCCCCATACAAGCTCTGAGCCTTGCTCAGTTTGCTGCTTGCCACATGTTAACACCAGCGGTACTAGTAACATGAACTGGAAGGAGCCAGCTAGAGCTAGAGGTAGAGCATAGCAGAAGATGGAATTATTTGGAGAGCGTCAGGAGGAAGGGTCATTGGACTTATTAAACCCCACACCACCAGACACCTCATTAATTAACAGCTAAGACACCTCAGTTACATGGGCCTTGCCCTGTCCATGCGTACAGCCCACTGTTAAGTCATTGAGAACCCAAGACACATTTGTTAGGCTTCCTCATCGGAACGAGATCCTCTGAATTGGCTCTGTGCGACTGCTGCAGCAGTTAGCTCCATCTCTACCGTTCGCTAGCATCCAACGGCCCAAACAATCAGCCTCCTCCTTAGCACGAGTTATGGCCCAATAGCACGGCCTGCTAAGCGAAAAGGCAGCAGCCAGCCCCTGCCGAGAGATTCCCAAATCGCCGTCACCGTCTTCTGCTCGACCACGTCGTCGCCATCGCGTCGAGGAGAGCCACGCCGTCCCCATCCTCATCCCCATCCCCTCACCCACAGCAGCGCCGTCGCCATCCCTTTGTTGCGGGCCGCATCGTCGCCGTTCCCAGAGCGTCTCGCCCCGTCGCGGTGTCGAAGCGCAGCAGCAGCCATGGGGGTTGGCATGGACGTGGGCGGAGCGGGAGCCGGCGGTACATGCAGAAGGACGGTACGTGCAGCGCGTGGGCAAGGGCGCCCCCGTGTACCAGGCCACCGTCCTCGCCGAGGTGCTGGAGCTGGGCACGGACGCTCCAGTATACCTGACTGCCGTCCTCGCCGAGGTGCTGGAGCTGGCCGGGAACATGGGCTAGGGACACCAAGAACACGGCTGCTGACCAGCATATCTCATCCAGGCCAGGAGACATTAGCAGCACGGCTGGTACAGCAAGTTTGCTATCCGCGAGCAGCTCTCTCAGTCTCTGTATGCAGAGAATATGTAATGTGCAATTTGTGCAGGAGCTTGCAAACTGTGTAAATTGTGGTTGTATCCAAGGCATCAAAATCATGCAAGTTTATAGATTAACATCTTGTTGTAAATTGGCTTGGAATTGAATAAAAAGCATTGCTGAGTTTTGCAAATTTCAGAGATACACACAAGTTTCTGTTGTTCCCTGGCAATCGTAGATGCAAAAACTACTCCAAAAGGCATTCTTCCTATTGCAAATGTTCATGCTACTAGAATTCACCAATAACACCATCTGTTATTGCTCCCTGTAGAATAAGAAGAAAAACAATTCAACATAATGATCATGTATAATTCAGAGAAACAATATATTAATTTGTAATATTAATTACCGTAAAAGTTGAGAGAAACTATTGATGACCATATATGATTGAGAGATCTCTTCTTCGATAAACTGATGGTTCAGGCTTACATTTTGTAGTGTTGCACCATCATTAACTAACACTTTTGTAGTTTGTTGCTCCTGATAAAAAAACAAGAGAATCAAATCAGAGAGATTTGTAGCGAATACAATTAGGGAGATTTGTGTTGTCGATATATACCTTTGAACTTTTTTGTTTTTCCTTGTCACCAACCTTTGAACCTTTTTCTTTTTTCTTGTCACACGCCTTTGTACTAGTTTCTTTGTTGTTACCTCTCTTTTTTTACACCTGCGCATCTTCTCATACCAAGTTTTTTTGCGTTTTGAGGTTTTTGTTTCCACCTCCTTTTTCTTCAGGCTTGCTGCACTCAACAGTTCATTAGGCAGAGACACATTGGTGGGAGAGATGATGGGATCCATAGGGCTGCTAACACCATTCATTTCTTCGTCAATTTGCTTGCTGAGCATGTCAAGTGTGCTGTTTACTAATAAGGTGCATTTGGGATGGCTTGCAGCTCGCTGTGCCAAATTGAGAAATTTGCGAGACATATCTTTGTAGTTAAGCATATGATCTAATTTTGGATTCTCTATTATGTCTCGTCCTTTGTTGTCCTGTACTGTTTCACTGCGTGCTTCCCGTGTCCATCTCTTCAATATATAATGGGATGGGAGTGACTTGATATTCATCAAATCAAGGACTTTCAGAGCATGGCCACATAATATTCTGATTCTATCAAACTGTCCACAACTACATGTGCTGGTCTGGTCTGAAGGAACACCAATAACTTTGTACTCCTTCTCAAGGGTAAATTTTTCATTTTCATCAAGACTCCCAAGTGCCACAAGATATTCATTTTTGCCTTCTAATGCTGTGGTGTATGCTGCCATGGATTTCTCATACTCAAATTGAAAAGCTTCAAAAACAGTTGGTGTAAACAACTTGCTAGCTTGGATTAACATAGGTGTCCTCATTTTGAGTCTAGGTAATTTTTTCCTTGAATCAAATTCAGCTTTCAATTCATTATTTCTTTTATATTCCACGACCCTTTCAAACTCGCTTAAGTAATCGAATGATATCAAAATCAGATTTGAAATGTCGCCCAAGTCACTATTCGACTCTCACTCAATTGTGTACTTCTCATCCCTAATGTGAACACACCCTTCATAAAACATTCAGCCCATTTCTCTCTCACCTTGTATATGCTATCCAACCAAGTTTGCTTGCTGACATTTGCCCTCAATTCATTAAACGCTTATTCAAATGTTTCTTCATCTTCATACTCAAACATGCACACACTAAAATCTGATTGAATACTTGGTTCTTTGTCTTCAACTTCTTGTTTTGGAGAAGTAGGAGCTGATTCTTGATCTTGAGAAGTAGCCGATTCTTCAACATTAGTTGCACTAGATGTTTAACAAAGATTTTGCATGATGTGAAAAGTGCACTGAGACCATGCCAAGACTCCAAAAAGACCGCCTTAATTGCTTTTGCCATTGCAGCATCTTGATCGATAGATTGTTTTAGGTTCTTTGCCATTATGTGCTTTCAAAAGTCTCAAATACCCACTTAAAGGATTCAAATGTCTCATCATACATGAGAACAGTACCAAAAACCACGGTTTTTCTAAACTGATTGAACCCAACAAATACACCAAAAGGCCAACTCTCCTTGTTTGTTCCAAAAGTAGTATCAAAACTGACAACATCACCAAAATATGCATAGTCAGTGAGCATTTTAGCATCAGCCCAGAAAATGTTTGCTATTTGTTCTTCCTTATCCATTTGCAAAGCATATTGGAATGACGGGTTCTCAATAATTTTTTCTTGAAAATACCTAAGCATGCTTCCTGCTTGACCATATGCCATTTCTCGTTGGCGCTTGCCCCTTAAATAGTTCTTGTGGTCTTGAAGTGTATAACCGAGATTAGCCGAGCCACCAACTTGGATGCAAGCCAACTCATGTGCATCTTTGGGCCCAATTCCTGCATCGTCGGCCGTCTCAATTTCAAAGCCTTGTAACCGTGAAATTTTCCTTTGGGACACCATCAAGTGTGAAGTTTCGGTAGGTGAAGGCTATGATTGTGTTCCAAAATCAGATCGTCACTTTATAATTTCCTTTCTCCCCGGTCCAGTATAAGACCTATGCGGACTGGACAATCGGTTCTAGTTTCAGCTCTCGACGCTTTGTGAGATGATCCCTTTTATCTGGCACTCTATGACCTTCATTTGCACAAATAAATCTGCAAGAACTAACTTTTCCATCAGATTGCCTTTTGTTTGCATACTTTTTTCTAACATCAAAGCCTTTTTGACCTCCAAAGGCAACCCAAAACAACCAGGCATCTTGTATGGTATTGAACTCCTTGCCAACTTGAGGTAATGAACCAGAAATCAAACTCTCCCTACAATAGAAAAAAAATGGTGCTAAACTAGCAACTAAAATGGGGACTCTGTACTTGAGAGGAGCAAATAAAGGATCACGATTACACACCTATTTTCGGCCATCTGAAACATGCAGGGTTAGTTTGTACGTGGACAAAAACTTCGTTCAATCCATTTCAACACATCTAGGGATGCCAATATTGACTAGATTAGAAAACTGAAAAATCTAATCTTAGTACAGAGGAAGATCTATACTATATATAGTGCAGAATACTCCACCTAATCGAATCGATGGCTGAAGCACGCGCGGTGGAGAATCGCCGCCTCGGTCCTCCGCCTCCAGGATCGCCGCCTCGGTCCTCCGCCTCCAGGATCGTCGCCTCGGTCCTCCGCCAAAAGAAACCGCGTCCGCGCCAAAATGGTGAGACTCCGCGCCAAAATGAGGAATGCCCGGTCGCTACTTTTACTCTGGACGGGCCGTGTTGTTGGGCCACGATACATGCAAATTGAGGTAGAATGCCTGGGCTAAGCTGCTTCGTTGGATGCCAGCCGACGGCAGCGATTTTGTAATTGCAGCAGCAGTCGTAGAGGCCAAATTCAGACGATCTCGTTCCTCCTCATCGGTCCTCGGCCCCGTACATCTTAACTTGCCTCCTCAGGTTCAGGACTGTTGACATTGCCTACTCATGTTCACTGCTTCGAGTTGCTAAAAAAAAAAAGTTCATTGTGCGTTACCATATATAAACTGCCTACAAACCAAAACGGTTGTTACCGCACAAATCTGCCATATTTTAAACAACAATGCCTCGCTAAATTTGCCACTTTTTGAGTTTTGTCAATAAATTTGGTTGTTCCAAGTCTAACGACCTTTAAGCCGTGGCATCATATGGCTGCCAAGCAAAAGAAGCGCTAAAGCTCTTGTAGCAGGCAGCTATGATCGATTTGGTTCGACACCGTTCGATCCCTTTTGCTTTGCATATATGCCCTGCACAGCAAGTGATCTCTCCATCTCAACCATTGCCGTGTAGGAAGCAATACTAATACTTAGCTTTTTTTTTAATAATGGATACGCATATCCGGCCTTTACATCCGAGGATGTACATAGCCAATTATTACAAGATTTTTAAAGTAAACAAAGTAAGAAAGCCAAGGTCTTATAGAACGACCCGGACGCTAATTCAAACAATAAAAATGTTTCCATCCTTTATTGGATATCTCTAGAGCAATAACTTCTAACTTCTTGCTCATCGTAGAGAGTGCGTCCTTGGCTGTCCCATCATGCTGCAGCTGTGCCCACGAGCGCAACCAGTATGAATACTAATACTTAGCTAGCTGCTATATAGGTAGAAACCTCTCTTGTCAGCTGTTCTCTTCCTCTGGTAATGTTTCCTGTGTGTAGCTAGGATTCGGTAGATAGATAAGCATGTCACGATCTGGTGCGTATTCCGTGAATTTTGTGTCAAACAGCGCTCAGGTCCATACAACGATCAGCCGGGTTTCGTTACCAATTTTCGTTCCGTTTAAAACAAATATATATGCACCGTTCCCTCAAATATATTGCAGTACATTTGGTGCGATTTTGCCACAAACTGTTCAATCCGATCGAGCTACTGCTGCTGCTGGCTCGATCAACACAAACGCCGCACTGCGCGTGCACAATAAATATAGCTAGCACAATAGGTACTCTCACTCTGTAACTCTGTAGACTGTAGCCGTATGCTACAGATTATTCCTTCATATATATACTTGTAATATGGCGTCATGACCCAGTGACCCGCGCGCTCGGCTGCACTTGTGTTTGTGTAGCATGCGTGCTAGGTGCCGCCGCCATCGAGTCACCACCAGCGTACCGATCAATTACGGCCGGGGTACCCCGGATAGCCGCCGGCGTTGGCGGCCACCGGTGGCCCGCCGCCGAACGCCTGCTGGAGGCGGTCCACGGTGGCCTTGTCGAGCATGAACGCCCTTTCGAGGATGGCGTCCAGGATGGGCGGCTTGGCCCCGAACACGGCGTTGGCGATGGTGACGGTGCCGGGGTTCTGGCTGCTGAGAGCGGCGAGCGCCACGGCGGGGCCCCTGCCGACGTTGAGCTGGAAGTGGATGAGCCCCTGCGGGAACACGAACACGTCGCCCGCACGCAGCTCCCTGGCGAAGAGCGTGTTGTTGAGCAGCTGGTTGGAGGTGACGAAGCCCACCAGGAGGGTGCCCCGGAGCACCGTCAGGATCTCCGACGCGCGCGGGTGCGTGTGCGGCGGGTTCTGCCCGCCCGGGACGAAGTCAATGCGCGCCAGCGAGATGCCCAGCGTGTTCAGCCCCGGGATCTCGGCCACCGCCACCGGCGTCACGGCGGAGCCCTGCGCGTTTGGCGCCACCGGCACGATGTGGAAGAAGAAGTCGTTTGCGTTCACCACGTTCGGGTTCCTGCACACCACCCCGTTCACCAACACTGCATTTGCATGCATGCACACGTACGTCCACCCATGTGTCAGTACTATTATTGTCATCATCGCAAATCATCATACACATTAGTTACCTTTGCGTATAGTATATACTAGTGGAATGGCGCGCACTTGCGCGCCAGTATAAACGATCGAAGACAAAGAAGACAAGCAGATATGATTGTTAATAACATATTAGTTACAATGGTGGGAAGCATGAGTCTTGATGGATTCAAGTCAATGCAGTAAGCATAGTTATATATACAGAATATTACATGTCAAAGCAATGGTTACTTGGTTCGCTACACAGCAAGTCTTTAGTGTCGATATAAAAGCATTACAGAGTAATAGGTAGTAATATTATACAACATTGGTCGTATGTGAGGTGTAGGACCTGTGAGATGCAGTGTACAAAAGCATTTCAGAGTGCTAGGCCGAAATATTACACAAGGTTAGGAGCCAGTGGGTTTCGGTCTCTGGTAGGCTCTGTAATAAGGATTATCAGAACTTGAAGCTGCAGTCCGATTCCTAGCCATGTCCGATTCATTGACCATCATGAGGTTTGGGTAACGGAACCTCTTCATTTTGCTAAGGCTGTAGCTTGCTGCTTGTGCAAAGAAGAGTAACATAAGAAAATTTTAGAGTGCAGTGATGTATGGAAGGTATGGATCATAATAAGGATGTAATCAGGAGGCAGGTTGTAATGGAGGGACTAAGATCAGATGGCATCTGTCACTGTGGAACAACAATTGAAATCACTGGATTGGTGTAGTTCAAACAAGAAGTCTAGCAACTTAATTCTTCAGTGTAATGCAGGTGAAGGGACCACAACATCCCGATCATACACTGAAGAGTAGGATTTACAGTTATGAAGGTATCTTAAATAGAGCTGTGTATTCGCACATATAAGTGTTTAGTGGCACAAACCTTAGATAGAAGGTATGAATAAAGGCAGAGGACAATAACTTACCAAACTGGAAGAATCAATCGTAATTATGTTGACAGTAGTGTATGTGCACATATTGGGTAACAGGCCTGGGAAAAAAGATCGAGGTTTAGCTGCATCATACAGGGAGAATGAAGAATAAACTAACACGGAAAGTATTGTCTCAAAACGACCACACAGCAAAATAGATGCAAGACCTACGGATAGCTTGTATACCTAAATAGGACCATGAAGTAACCAAACACATATTGGCGAAACCATATATAATTAGTATTTGACCAGCAACATGAGTGATAAACTAACATGGCGGGTTTAAAAGGTTGTGGCACAACATTTTCTAATTGTCAATGTGGACCAAACATATGGATCGGCAAGAAGATGCACAATATTGTAGCTGAGCATAAGGGCTATAATTGTACGAATACATGGAAAGCGCAAGATGTCTGGACGTCAGTAGTTCTCGTGATTACCACAGCACACTTAGTAGGATTCAACACTGCTTAAAGCAACCTTAACATAGGGTTCATGATAAGTAGAGTTGGTAGTTGATGGCATGGAGTGTTTACAGAGGATGGGCAAGTAGTCGTCGTATCAGGTATAGCTTGTTTCAGAGATTGCCGCTGCCGCTGGCACTGATGGTTTCCCAGCCTGTCTGATCATCTTCGGAGTCACGCTTTGGTGTAGCTGTAAAGAAGCTGCAATGGCAAAGAAACCGCCTTCATAAGCGTAAGGTGGTAATTTTTTTTGCCTGTATAATTGAGCAGTTGTCTATATAAGGAGCAAAGTTGAACTAAGACGTACTCTGCACTTACGGTTATAATCGTAGTCGTGTCCTGGTGATTCAGCATTGGCACCTACATGAGGACCCACATGAGGTTAGTGCAGGTTTTGAACTGTCTCAGTGTTGAAATACTGTATGTTTGTAAGTTGCGCAGCGTCATAGGTGAATTTTTTTGTGTGTGGAGGTTTCTGTTCATTAAGCCTCGGGTGTACTGGAAGTAGAAGTATATGGGGCAGGTGGCGTAGAGGCTGGTTGTAGCATACTTGTCGAGCAGGACCCGCTTGTACCACACCTACTTGTTGAGCAGGACCGGCGTTGTGTTCATCTTGAGTATGTCGACCCAACAGATTGATCTTAATTACAACCAATTTTAGGCCTATAGCCATCTGTATTCTTCAGAGTTAAAGAAATGCGAGGAATAAGGATGCAGTGAGCAGAATTTTGTTCCCTAAAAGCTTAAACCAATTTGGATGTGGAAACAAAATTAACCTAGTCATATTTTTCATGTAACTTTATAGGGCACATTTTATTGCATGGACTTGGTGTCATTAAGGGGGAACATAGGTATAGCTAAAAACCAGCAGACTCTTTCGTCACACAGCTGCTTGAAATCATGACTGCTCCTAAGATAGTTACTCTAATTTCATATGGACCAAGATTCCTCATTGCTGGAAGTGTGGTGAAAGAAAATAATGGTGGCAACAGTATATTTGTTTTTGGTAGGAAATCTATTGAATTTGAACATATGCACCATGTCAAGTCAGTAAAAGGACAGCAGCTCCTGATCACCCATGGTCTTATAAAAGGAAAAAAATCTAGTATGATCTCAGTACAATAATTTAGAAATAAGATAGTATGAACCAACCTCTGTATTTGACGGAGTTTTTGTAACTGGTACTTTATACTTGTAGCACAACCTTTGTTTCCTGCAGCGAATCATATTTTGAGGGCACAAAATTTCAAAAAGATATGTAGGAGAAAACAAAGAAGAATCAATACTCCATCTATCCATGCAATGTGCTGGCTGACATCCTTCCTTCTCTCTGCAGTAGCGCACGCGTTGTTTGTTTCTGCTTCAGTCCAGACTGTGAAAGATCGAATCACAGGCTGGACAAGGAAGAAATGGCAAATGCGAAGAATATGAGACCATAACCAATGAGGAACCAAACACAAGCAGAAGGGGTGGTGTGCACACTGATCATAGTAAGATCATAGTAGATATTCAAGGAAATAATACCCAAATTTCAGAATAGTTGGCCCGTGCAAAATTTCAATGGAGTTGAAGGAACAAACATTATCAGTATGTGGTACCGCCATGCTCTTTTGTGCTGCCTAACCCCCCCCCCCCCCACACACACACACACAGAGAACTAATCAGGTCTGGTTGTTTCAGAACCCATAGCTTTTGTATACTTATAAAACTGAAACTCAGGAACAGACTGAACTGGCCTTAGTAATTGTACATAGCCTAAATAGAAGTTGAAGAATGCAACGTTCAATATACCAGCTTACTAATGTAAAAAACTGCTGAAAGACATGCCAATTCCATCCATCTCGATGAAAATGAAAGAGGTGATGTACTGATCTTTATATTCATCAAGATGAGAAGGCATATAGATCTTGACCGGTATAAAAAAGGAAGAAATTACTAAATGATAGGCAATGGCATGGTTGGTGGAAAAAAATCTGAATTCCTTGTGAACACTGCTAAAACATAGCAAAACAACATCTCGAAGGATATTTTAGAGCTGTAATAACTGGCAGCCTAAAGCTAAGATGTAGTATGTATGAGGAATTAGAAAAAATAGGCAATATGTAAATCTGTAATGAAGGATATATTAGACCTGTAGCTGCAAACATAAGTCAAAGAGGAATATAAGGCTCTAGTTACCTTTTTTGTTTCTACAAGGAAAATTATATCCATACTGAATCAAAACCCTCGAGGAACCATACACCAGGATGTAGCCTGCGTATGATATATACGGATCCATTAATGATTGTGTCAAAAAGCAAAGCAAGTAGTGATAGAGAAAAAATAGGAAATCACATCTATGCTCATACATGTTGTGCTCGCCATTCTTTGTCATACGGAAACTACCAAGGGCTGTAAGAACACGAAGCTGATGAAGACCGGGCGTCATGTTTCTCCACTACCGGCTACAAAACAGGCGAGCAGGATTGAGCATGCCATCGGGGCTGTTGTTGATCCGGCTCCTTCTCATCTTCTAAACCTCAGCAGCGGCAGCTGGTTCGTCCACTCCTGGGTATGCACAAAAGAGTCAAATTCCTCAAAAAGTTCGAGTTCGAATCTAAACCCAGCAAACCCTAGGGCATGAAAAGACCAAAATTTCTGACTCACTTGTTGGGCTGCACGAAAGAATCAAAATTCGAGTCCAAATTCACCCCCACAAAACCCAAGGACATGGTAGTCTCCCTAAATTTCTCACCTGGGCCATCTTCTGGGGAGACCAGCGCCCGATCTGAACGCCGCCAGTTCTCCCGTGGCTCAAGTGCTCCCCCGTGGCACGGCAATGGGAAGGGGCAGCGCTGGGAGCCGTCGGACTGCCCATGCGGCGCGAGGTGGGGGCGACGAGGAGAAGGACGGCCGCGCGCAGCACAAGAAGGCCGCCGCGGTCAAGGCCCGCCACAGCACCGCCACCACTGGAGAGAGACAGGTGGAGGAAAACGCGAGGAGGAGGCTGAGGCCGCCGCCAGTGGCCGGAAGGCAACCGCCGCGGGTTGCTGGTCGATGCGCCGCCAGAGAGGGAGGGAGACGAGGGAGAGAGGCCGATAGAGACGGAGAGAGAGGATCCGCTGGTTGCGCCGCCGCCGTGCCGGACCGGGGAGGGAGGAAGGGGCCGCCAGCGCTGGCGGCGAACCTCCACGCGCCGCTCGGCCGCGCCGCGCCGCCGTGCAGCCGCCGCACCTCCCTCGCCGCCCTCGCCGGCCTGCACAACCGCCACTCGCCCGCTCCGCAGCGTGGGACCCGCCCTAGACGGGTGTTTGTGGGCGGAGGTGGATGAGGCTCAGATGGAGATGAAGGGGGAGGGGGAGGGGAGGGAGGCCTCCGGCGGCCACGCCGCCGCCGATCACGCCACCGCCGTGCTGGACCGGGAGGGAGGAGGGGGCCGCCCGCACCGGCGGCGCACCTGCACGTGCCGCCCGACCCGAGCGGCTGAAAGGTCCTAGATGGCTAGAGGGGGGGTGAATAGCCCATAAAAATTTCTACAAACTCACTAAGCAAACTTCGTTAGATACACAAACGGCGGAAAGCAAGTTATGCTTAGCCTACTAGATGTTGCAAGCCTCCTATCCAAGCAATTCTAGTAGGTGATCACTAGTACACACAAAAGCTACCACTAGTGATCAAGAGTTCTACCCACGGGATTTAGTCTACACAAGAAGTGGTTCCCGACCGACCACACAAGCAATTCTACCCACGGGATTTAGTCTACACAAGATGTGGTTCCCGACCGACCACGCAAGCAATTCTACTTTGCAAGAATGTAATCAAAGTAATACAAGAGAGGGTAGGAGCTTGTTATACCGACGTGTCGAGTCGAGGTTGCCAATCACCAAGAGAATGAGAAATCAATCACAATCGGCAACACACAATCGATGACAACCAATCACCGGGAACAAAGATGAACACAATTGTTTTTGTTCACCCGGTGTTCACTTGGGCACCGCCAAGCTAGTCACCGGTTGTGTCGACCAACACCTAGATGGTTCTTCGGTGTGACCCTCAAGTCACTAGCCCCTCAAGGCTCGCCCGCAAGGCACCGCAAGACACCACTCTCAAGCGAGGTACTCAACGACACGCGCAATCCACTAGGATGCTCTTCGTGATCCCCACGAGGTGAGCTCAAACCTCTCACAAACAACCGGAGGTGGCCAAGAACAATCACCTTCTCTTGCCAACGCCTCCAACAATCTCCAAGCCGGCTAGGAGCGGTACTCTCCAAGAGTAACAAGAAATCCACCGGCTAAACCACCCACAAGTGCCACTAGATGCCCTCAAGCAATGCAATGCACTAGGTGATCTCTCAATCTCACTTTGGATTCACAATCAAGCAAGAGAGATGAGAGGGAGAGTGTTTCTCTAGCACAAAGGATGAGCAAGTGAGTAGAAATGGGCAAGAGAGCCTCCCATGGCCGGCCAAGGGGCTATTTATAAGCCCAAGGCGAAATCCAACCGTTACCCCTGCAGCCGATTTCAACCCGCCGGACGCGTCCGCGGCTCAAGCGCCGGACGCGTCCGGCCTCCTCCTCGCGCTGCGATGTGCCCGACCGTTGGCGGCCCAACGTTCAAATCACCTCGCGTCCGGCCCGCGTCCGGCTCACGTCCCGGCGGCCCGCGTCCGGAGGAAACGCCCGCGCTCGGAAACTTTCGTCCGCGTCCGGCCCACGCCGGACGCGCCGCCCCGCCCGCCGCCCTCGGGGCCTGGCCCGCGGCCCGCGACGAAGCCCAAGACGCGCCGGACTCTGCATAGTGAACGGCCCGCGTCCGCCGCGTGCGTCCGCCGCGCGTCCGACGCGCGACACTTGCTCACGCCAAGTCACAATGCGCCGGACGCGTCCGGCGCCCAAGCCCTGCGTCCGCGCCGTCAAAACTTCGTTTTTCAGCCCGTCGTGACGCCAACTTCTCGACATGCTATCCAACAAGTATACCAACTTGATCAACAAAGATAGCATGAATTCAACCAAATTTTGCATCCGGCGCAATAGAAAATATGCATCCATTTTTCTCGAAAGCGCCGAATCCCGCCTCACAGCTCGGCGGGAGGAAGAGAGGGACCCAAACCCATCTCTACCCCGCAAACCACAAATAAGATCAAAACGCCACCTTTGTAAATGTGCCAACACCACCAAGTGTACATCTCCATGTGCTTGTGTGTTAGCTTTTCACAAACATTTCCCAAAGGTTAGGTTAGCTCACTAGGCCCTACATGCAATGCACTTCATGAATTCACCTAGTGGCACCCGTGCGTCGAATAGCCGATAAGACTTCCCCTCTTAATAGTGCGGCTATCGATCCTAAACCACTCACACCCTCTATGGTGTCTTGAGTGCAAAACAAAATGGCCCTAACGGTTATACCTTTGCCTTGAGCCCATTTTGTTCCTCCAAATGATATGAACACTTCACACCATCATGTGACCGTCTCGATCCATCGATCTTGACTTCACTTGCCCTTCACCGTGCATCGGTCCATCGGCGCCTAGTCTTGCCCGAGCTTCACCATCGCATGGTCCTTCACTCCGAAGCCTCGACTAGCCCTTCACCTTCAACACCGGTCCATGGAGCCAAGCATCGTCTTGATCTTCATCTTTGATCACATGACACGTGTCATGCTTCATATGCATTAAGCTCATCATGTGGACAACCTTTCTCTAAATCAACCACTTAGATAAACAAGGTTAGTCCTAGGTTTCATCAATTAGCCAAAACCAAACTGGCCCGCTCCGCCCCGCGACGCGACGGCATACGGCCGCGCCCGCCCCCGCCTCGTGCCGCATCTGGAGGAGATGGAGGAGGCCATGGGTCGGGGAGGATCTTTTTTTTGCCAAGGGAGGGAGGTTTTTTTTTTTTGCCCTCGGGGAGGGGCCAAGCCCGCGGCCCGGCGCGCGGCGAGCCGCCGCGCGTGGCGCCGTCGCGTCCCGTCGCCGCCGCCGCCCGCGCCGGATCTAGAGAAGGTGGATGACGGCGGAGAACAAGAGGGATGGGAGGGGTGGATTTTTTTTTTTTTTTGCCGTCGGGAGGGGGCCAATTTATACGGAGGGATGCGGCGGGGGTTATGTGCAAAACGTGCATGCGGGCGGTAACCGTAAAAATGACGACATCGGAATTTTGTCTTCTTCGGCCGAACGATTTTACTTTTACGGGGGTAAAAGTGAAAAATAAACCACCGCTGTTACTGTGTATTGGGGACTTGGGCGGACCAGTACGCGATTTCGAATAAAGTAAAGGATTTTTTTGCAAATTTAATTCAGACGATGTGGATAGCGTGAATGATTTCTGAGCGACGTGGCCGGCCGCTCCTTTCAGCAATGGATTGGGTGAATGCATATATCTAAATATATTTGTTTACCAGGGCTGTTGTTATCAGCAACGCAGAAGTCCTGGAGCTGGGTCGGATCAGTCGCCAGACCACGGGGAACGACTGAAGCAAAACCCACAACCGCTAGCACTGCAAGCAGTGTAGCAAAGGCACGGGAAGCCATGGCTCTGCTTCTAGTGATGAAGTGTGCTCGATCGAGCTGCTTGCTTAGCTTTATTGTGCTCTGCAACACTTGGCAGGGCACCAATTTATAGGCAGTGCTCACACCCACCGGTCCGAGACGATTCTCGACACGTACACAACATTATTTGCGTAACAAACAGTCAA
>JAENPR010001798.1:0-108755 GCA_018135685.1 Themeda triandra | reverse complement strand
CCCAACCTGAATCATTTACCACAGATCCTTGGGAACCGATATTTTTTTCGAAGAGATGGCAAAACCTTTGCTACTAAGAAAAATAAAACAAGTGTTGGCCTAATTTTTAAGTGGAATCCATGAAAAAACAAACAAACTATGAGGCGGAACAGACGCACGTTTCGGCCAACGACGACACTGCTAAGGCTGATCTTGGATCAGGCGGACGAGTGGCTGCTTGCGGGTTACCGCCACCTGGCGGTCTTCTCGGCTGCTTAGGGCAACGACTGTTCAGCTCCTGGAGCAAAATCTCGTTTAGCCAAAGTACAAAATTTTAGCACCGTCTGCTTTAGCCGGCGCCTTTTGTAATCGTGTTCTCGCCCTAAGTCACCAGCGTGACAGCTCGTCGACCGCCATGGGATGGTAACGCAAACTCTCTTCTTTTTAATGCGTACGTGCAACCCACGTTTAGAAAAAACGGAAGTGCCGCACTGCCCACAAGTTCGTGCTACAACTATGAACTATGACCGAGCAACTACCAACTCCATGCAACTCTCTATCACTAGAGCCCGCATCTTGTCACGTCTGGCTCTTGTAGACCTCGGCCTAGTTCCTGCCGCCGTGGACGTGAGCGTTCCATTTTGTCCGTCTAAAACTGAACATGACTTTTGGTATGCAGAAAAATTTGTCAAATTTTAAGGCTTTAGATCTTCCGAACCATACTCGCAAAAAAAAGATCTTCCGAACCAGTAATTATTGGATCTTAGTTCTTAAAACAATGTTCCAATGCAAAACTATTTTACTGAAGAAATCTGTTGTTCAAAATGATCTGCAATGTCTGTCTCTCTCAAGAAGAAGAATCGCCGGCTCATATGCTCTTCGGCTGCTCCCCGGCTCGGCCAGTGTTTCTGGGATGGCACTGGGCATCTCCACCTCCGGTGATTGGCAAGTGGATACACTTATGACTATCCGAAGGCCTCATCACGTTCTGGAGAAACACTTTGACACTTTGCTACTGCGCATGTTATGTTGCCGGCATATTTGGAAACGCAGAAACGCTTTGGTCTTCATAAACGAGCAAGTCAGAGTCTGTCGTCGGGCCGGGACATTGGGTGCGTGCAAGACTGAAGCCACCTGTGTGGGACGGGCAAAGGGTTGCCTCGAAGACAAACATGTTGCAACATGCGTGGTGTAATCTGCTTACAAGCGCAATGTAAATTCTAGGCGAAGTTGTGAAGAAGTGCGGTGGCAAGCCAGGCAAGAAAAGCTTATGTATTTTGAACCCATTCAAAATAGGAGAAAGTGTTTTCCGTTGGATTTTCATCTGTGTTTCATCCCTTCATGTGCATTATTGCTGCATGCATATGACATCTAACTGAGCAGCCTCATGGATAATGCTTGTAGTTTTAAAATTTGTCGGCTTAATTTTTGGAAGTATTTATAGGAGTTGAATTTACGTAGGTCGGTGTATCTATAGGGCCGATTGGTACTTTGTACATCAGTATTTATGCATGTATCTAGACATTTATAGGCGTCCGTACCTTCGAATGTGAGATCACGCGCAGGAGGTTGGTGGAGCGAGTGGCATGCGGGGGCTCATGGCCGTGTCACCGGCCGTGCGGGTAGCTGGGACGAGCGGCTGTTGAAGAAGCCACGGCCGGCCTCACGGTGGAGAACCCACCACAGTACCACACCACCTGAAATGAACGAAGCCGCCAGGGGTAGCACACGGCAGCTGTACTGCTGTACTAGGCCTGTAGTATATATTGATGAACACGTACTGGCGAACAGAGGCGGGGGGCCGCGGCGCGCTTCCTCTACAGGCAGCAACAGCGTAGTATAGGCACACTGGGGCAGCTGCCCCGGCTGCCACCGGCGAGGAGCTAGGCCCCCTTTACCCCGGGCTTCCTCTTTCCTGTGAGGGCTTCTTCAACGCTACATCTTTGGCGGCCGTCTTTGCCAGAGTGGCCACGTTGAGATCATGATCCAAATCTGCACGATCGTATGCCCAGCAGTGTCGATTAACTTCTTACCACAGGATGCGATCTCCTCATCTGACAAAAGTTCAAGGCAGCAGTGGGAGGAAGCGTTGTGGATGAAGCATTGTGCTATGACATCAAAAGGACCAAAAAGTAGTACGGAGTGTGTAGATGGACAGAGAAACGATGGCATCTCAGGTCAGCGTAGCGTACTGCCTGCATTAGGCGAACAACGGCCTGCGTACTGCCTAGCGTCGTCTCAGGTCTACATGTACGATGACGTATAGGCGAGGCTAACGTAGCGTACTGCCTGCGTTGGCCCTGCCCTGAAAGCATGCAGCTAGCTGCAGTCCTTCCACGAGACTACGCGGTACGTGTAGCTAGCAGCGCAAGCGTGTAGCCGGCCCTTGTAAGAGTGGCATGGGCGCATGCATGCTGATGCATGCAAAGTGTGTGACTGTGTGGTCATGTTGTATCGTGGGTACACGCGGCTGTAGAGAAAACCATGACGTAACCAGGTTTTCCTAATTCTTCTAGTGACGTCGGCTTCTCTTGATGTTTTTCTATTTAAAATTTAGTGAAAACTTTTTCTACTAAATGCCTTCTAGCTAGTGAGATTCCCATATGCTAAGACTATGTTAAATAATTAGACAAATCCAGATTAATTTCTAGATTAAAACCTAGGCTGTCAGAAGTACTTGGTGATGAAGATGCAGACGAAGATGACGCAATGTTGAGGTCGCCGAAGGTGAGCTCGATGTCGTAATCGTCGAATGCGTGGTCGAGATCGTTGTCATCGATGAGTGGCGGTGGAAGACTTCGCTGGAGCTGACGACGAATACGCCGGGACGTAGCGCTGCCTGACTTCGATGGAAGACAACCCGTCACGTAGGATGAGAGCAGATCGCGCGAAGAGCATTTCCCAAAACCTTATGCGCCTTCTCTGTTTGCAAGATCGCAAAGACAAGGGTTTACGAGACCCGTCTCCTGATCCCGGTGCAATGACGGTCAGGATGGAGATACTACGGTGGCAGCACAATAGCACGAAGAGGAAAATACTAATTTTATACGCTATAATTTTCTAATTGAAACTTCCAATTGCAGTTTTTGGTGTGTCTATTCTCAAAGAGGATCGCAGAGGAAAAAGCTCCCTACCTCTAAATGAACTAGCAATACGATAGTAAGCTGATATTGTATCTCCACACCACTCATAGACTTAAACATTAAAGCTCATTAAATTAGAGAACATATGCATTAGGCCTTTAAGATTTTAGAATTTTTTCACATAGAATTAGGGAAAATATCCATATAAATTCTAGCGGACTAATGGTAGTGATTATTACTACTTAAGATACCCAGGTAAAATTCCATTTTTTTCGGTAGTGCGGGCTGAAGAATGAAAAAAACCACAACATCGACTGCACGTCAAGGAAATAAAACGAAGTCGGCAATTCAAACTTCAAAGACCCTCAACAACCAGTATTCATATGCCTGGAAACAAACAAAAACAAGGAGAAAAGAAATCGTGTGCTTATATGTATCAACACACGATTCTTTCTTTTTTCCATATCGGACCGTTCACCGGTATTTTATCAACACACAATTCTCAGATCATGAGGTTTGAACCCGACAGTATTTTGTTGTTTGTCATTATGGCCGGGCCATATATTAATATATATAGCGCTTGAGAAGCGATTAAAAAAACGAATTTGGCCCACAGCTCGTGGATGTCAACGTTCCATTTTGTCGGTCGGCCGTTTAGATTGCTTCGAAATTCCACATTTTTTATACTTTCTCTCCATTCCACTAAATTTTTAACATGAATGGAGCAGTAAATATAGATTAAAAAAATAATTAATTATATAATTTGATTGTAAATCATAAGACAAATCTTTTGAGCCTAGTTATAGTCCATCATCAGACAATAATTATCAAATACAAGCTAAAGTCCTACAATACTTTTCAACTTCACATTTCGTCTAAACAAGGTTGCAACTCACAAACTGACTTTTGGTATGAAGAAAATTTATCAAATTTTGAGGCTTTAGATCTTCCAAACTAGTAATAATTGGATCTTAGTTCTTAAAACAATTTTCCAATGCAAAACTATTCTACTATCTGTTGTTCTAAATGTGATCTGCAATGTCCGCCTCTCTCAAGAAGAATAATCACCGACTCATGTGCTCTTTCGGCCGCTCCCCCGGCCCGTGGTTCTGCCGATGCATTGGGCATCTCCCAAGGACAGGCCGCGCGCGCCATCGCCGCCGTCTATGGAGATTGCTATGTCATCTAAAAAATTAGAAAATAGAAATAAATAAAATAGGAACCGGAGGATCTGCAGGATCTTCTGGCCTTAGGAGAACTAAGTCCGGTGAAGGACTATAAATGTAAACCCCCATGTACTCGTTGCAATCAAGGAAAGAATAGGTTATCCCCATCTCATCTCTCCCAGCTCCCCCTGCCCTGTGCCGCCGTCCCACCCCACGGGCGCCGCCACCCACGGGCATCGCCCAAGGCTGCCACGTGCTGGGCACGGACTGTTATAGCTGGTATCGTGAGACCGAGATGGATCCATGGCCGCCACCACCATGAACACCGACACCCTAGCGGAAGAATCCGCGACGATCGATCCATGGCCACCACGAAGGAGCCGAGATCTCCTTCACCAAAGCCTGCGATGACCTCCGCAACACGATCAATCACTGGGTCAGGTAATTACAACCCTTCTACTGGAGCAGGAGAACAAGGTTATGATCGGATCAAATCTGAATGCCGCAGATGAGCTCACAATCAACATCAACGAGATCGCCAATCTAGATGGCTGCATCACCAAAGAAGAAGACAAGTTGGCACGCATCGACGGCAACGTGGACATCAACGTCGCAAACAACAAGGAGAACAACCCCCACAACGTCACCATCGACGTCATCAACGATGCCCACTAGCTGTTTGATGTCATGCCTGCACAGGCAACACATCTCATAGCGGTCGCAACCTCGCCATCGACAACAACAACGACGACAGCGATGACACCAAGAGAAACACCGCAACACCTTGCCAAGCTTTTGGGCGCCCTCGCCCTCATCAACTGCAACCACGACGTCAACCCGGCCATCGACGAAAGCGACAGCAACATGCTACCGCGTAACATCACCGCCTATGCCTACCAACTGTTCGGTGAAAATACCAACCAACAGATATGCGCACACGCCACCAGTACAGGCTTCGAGCAAGGAACAGATCAAAGCATCATCATCATCAACAACGCTTTTTTGGAGGAACAACAGGTTAGAATCACCTCCAGTAAAATTTCTGTTATTGAATCTGTGCAACAATATCTCCCAATCAGCAATACAGAAATCACTACAGACAAAGCAAAAGCACCGGCTCTATCAACAACAACACTGCAAGAGCCAGAGCCCCCAAACCCAATCCAGATGAACAAGCTGCGGTGTGACGTAGAATGCAACAGCTCAGCAGAACTTTCTTGAAAAATTACCAGCGGCAATATGACCAACCAGATGCAAATCAGAACAAAAGGTAAATATATGCCACAACTACAATTATTTCCAACCAAACTGGCAGTTTCAACAGTACCTCCAGATAAGATCTTCAGAATACTCAGTACTTTCATGGCACCAAAAATTGCACAACAACCGCTATTATTAATGTCCTCAGAACAGAGCAACTACAGCAACCATACTCTGTCAGTTCAAATCAATCTGGCTCCTGATTATACCACTATGGACGTCAACAACAGCAACCGGATTAGCCAACTCAGCAAACTAGAATAAAAGGTACCACTAAAATACCTGATATTATTTTTGTTCTTTACTACGACAGTAAATTCAAGGCTATAGTCAGATACAACATTGGAGATACTTTTTTGTAATTTCTCCATTGCACCGATAGCAGCACAACCATATTTTCTGTCATATCACGGAGCTGCAAATTGGGCCATAACGGGACAGTGAAGACAACGCCAAATACACTTCAACTGTCGTTCTTCATGGATAATAAAGCAAAATATTTATCAACATGGATGGCCAGCTTTATATCCTCAGCAATCATGTATGGAATATTTAGCGGAATAAAAATACTTCAGTGCATTTTGGGCTACATCCTCAACACCACCAACAATCGACATGGCTCCACCTCTACGACGATACCAACATAAGATGTGCAAACCTCAGCATCACGCTCGTCATCATCAACGCCAATAGCTAACCCTACAACTACCTCTACTCCAGCAAGGGCTACAACAACTTTGAGGCCGTGCAACTCTAGTTCGACCCCAACAAATCCAACAGCGGTCGCATGGCCTGCAAATTGGAGACTATCCTACAAGGAGCTCTCCCTCTCACCAGCATCATCGACTGGCTTCGACTTCGTCGCGAGGATGCGCTGAGCGAAAAAGAGGGGAGCGCTATAACAAGTGCAACGCCAGCCCAACAAATTGGCAGGAAATTGGGACAACCGGACGGCCCAACAAGGGAGCAACGTCGCCGCCCTCGCATCGGACCCGCGCCTCGCGGGCCCAAGGACCCGCGGCGCGCCAGGATGGTGGGGCGTGTAACACCTCCAGTGTTAAGCACTAATTAATTATCTCTAAGCATGTCATCATTTGCATAAGCATGATTTGCATCATTTGGGTGGATGATTGCTGTGTTAGCTTAGGTTTGACTAGAAATGCTTGATAGCTTGCTTGTTTGAATGGGGTGTATTGGGAAGATGTGTGTAGAAAAAATATTTCAAGAAAACTTTGTGTTTCGACCAATTTGTGAAAATGGGTTTAAGGGCTTAAAAATAGCTAAAAACAGTGTTAGGGGATTTTAAAAGTATTATTTTACAACTTATTTTCAAAATAATTTTAGATCTTTTAAACCAAGCCGAATTAGCCAAAATGGTAGTTGAATGAAAGATTCCTCTCCCAATTTGGAGAAACTTTCATGTTGAAAGTTTTGTCTAATTCGTAAGCGTTTGAGAGTTATGGGGTTTTGAAATTCGAATTCAAACGAGCGACGTGGCAACTTTTCATTGGCCGGATGTCGTGTTTCACTGTTACGCGGCCCGGATCCCGTGCGGATGCCACAAGCTGGGCCACACCGTCGCCGAGCCGCATCGTCCGCCCTTGCGCAGCCACGCGCCCCCAGCGGGCCCCGCTGGCAGTGGCGGTGGCCGCCCCCGAGCGGCGCCACGCGCGCCCACCCGGCCCGCCCGAACGGGAAAGGGGGAACCCCGTCCCGTCCCCATTATGTCGCCCCACCTCCCACGCCACCTCCCTCTCTTCTCTCCCCCGCGTCGCCATGGCGCCCGCTCCGCCGCCGCCTAACTCCACATCCGGCCGGTGAAAAGCGAAGCCGAGGCGGCATCGAGCTCGCCACCTCGACTCCGTCACCCGCCCTCCGTTTGCACATTCGGTGAGCATTGAACCGCATGCGGTCGCCCTTCTCGGCCACGGGGCCGCCGTCGCCATGGGCCGGCGAGCCACCGCCGCCTCGTTTCCTCGCTCCATTCCGTCCGACGTCGCGTGCCTTCGAGCCGCCTCCGCAAGTAGAGTTTAGGGTTAGGCGAGCACAACACCGCCCCGCTTCGGCAAGGCGAGACCGACACCCGCACCGCCGTCCTCGTCATTTCTTGGGCTCGTCGCACCCGCAAGGCCGAGGCAAGGCCCGTAGGCAGGACCTTGAGCCTCCTCGGGGCCTCGACGGCCTTCCTCACCGTTGAGCGCCGCCGCGCGCCGCCATTAGCGCCGCCGCCGTCGACCCGAGCCACTAGGGCTGGGGCTAGTTGGCCCATCGAGATGCGCCGCGTCGCGCGGCACGCCCCCGGTGCCCTTGGTTGCCCCTCGGCGCCACCACCGGCGGGCTGACCCCGGCCACGCCCAGCCCCGTCGTGGGGCGGGGACCGGTGGGCCGGCCCCATTCTGCGGGTCCGGCGCGGGTCGGGCAGGGTGCACAAGCCCGTGTGCACCCGGCACTTTAGGTCCGACTGTGTGTACCTCGGGGGTGCACCTAGCGTTTAGGAATGGTTTTCTGAAAATGAAAATAGGATTTCAGATTTAGTTTTAGAGCTTTAGAAATTCATATCTCCCTCATTTTTGATCCAAATGAGGTGATTCAAGTTGGGTTATTTTGCTTATATGATGGGCTATGCAGTAAAATTATGAGATGCCATTTTTGGTATACTTTTATGTACTGTTTTAATTAATTTTAGGAAAGGCTTTTATCTTGTAAAATCCATAAGTATTCTCTGATGCTTGGAAAAATGTGAGGATTATTTTGTTGGCTTAGTTGAACTATGCCGTGTCTATTGGGGGTATAATCTTGATTTGTGCGGTGGAGAAATTATGAGTTGCGGTACAAGTGCATCCTTTGACACTTGGCTTAATTAATTCATAGGAAAATAATGGCTAGGGATATGGCCATGAAACTTCTTGAGGCATGCTTACATGTTGTTTGGAAGGTCCACATGCCATTGGTGCTGATGTTGGACTACTTTGGTAATGCAAAGTATTTTCGGGGTTGAGCATGGCAGCTGGCTTGTGTATTATGTGTAGGTCAGAATAATTGGAGTTTTGAGGTGAAATTTCTGTGGTAGCTTAGTCTAGCTATGAGTGTGCTGCTGTAATTTTTATGGAATTTTAGGAGCAGCAAAGATAGGACTTGATGGTAGAAGTCTAGTCTCTTATGTCTGTTTCCGACCAAGGTATAAGTGGGGATGGTTGATGATGATGGCTAGGTTAAGATAGGTGTTAAGGTTGAAATGTTGTGGTTTTCTATTCGATTGTTAAGCATGAATCATAACATCATTTACTATACAATTCCATTTTATTGCACGTTATTTACATACTTGCATCGCATCATACGGGATCACGGGACGTGAACCCGCAAGCGGTGCACGAGGAGCCGAACGTGGGGGGACGGCGGGGAGCGAGGGAGCTGCGGAGGCGCCGAAGGAGAGGAACAGAGCTGATTTGCCCGAGTGTCCTAACCACGTCCCTAGCTCCTTCGTCAAAGGCAAAGCCCGGAGCATTTCTCACATGGTTTGCAAATATTTATTTGAGTCCTTTACTATCTATGATGCATTTAAGTTATAGGAGTTGCTCGGAAACGTAGTTGCATTAGGACTACTCACCACAAAAGTTATCCTATAGTAGGTACGGGGCTACGTAGAGCTTAGGCACTACTTAATGGTAGAAAGGCAATTGATCGACCATCATACGCGCGGATAGGTGGATACTATCCCTTGGATTGAGTTTGGTATAGAATGGTAGTGAATATAACCATGAGGCCTTCTAAATCACCTCTTAAAGAAATATGGCTTCGTACGTCCTCGATCATGTTGAATGCCGCCTCACACTTAGGCGGAAGGGTGAGCGGTGCCCAACCGCGAAGCCAAGAATCTACTTGGGCCGGGATTTCAACTTCTTGGTATCCATGCCGGCGATGGGGAGGGGTAAACAAGGGCCCGGTTGTAAGACCTTAAGATGGGCGTTGTCATTTGATGGGCATGCTTGTACCGTTGGCTCTTGGGAGTTTCCTTGGTCATGGTGGAGTGCAAGTTGATCCCGCGCCTTTCCGAGTAGATCATGGTGACTAAAGGCTTTCGAGGAGTATGCCCGGTTTGTGTGAGGAATACCCCCTCGAGTAGTAATCGATTATAATCGCCATCATTCTGGATAGTGAATACTTGAGAGAGGCAATGGCGTGGTCGCAAACAAGAATTCTTTGTACGAGGTGGTTATGTTCATACATCTTGGTTAATGTTTACTCAATCAATGCGTTACATGATAATTGTTGGTTGCTTCTACTAAAAGTGAAATAGTGCAGTGCTAACATAGCCGGTAGGCCCCAACTTAATTGGATAAGCTAGAGAGTCCTTTTATCACTAAATGATTATTTAATAAGCTCATCCTTTTGGCAAATAATGAGTTCGGCTACCCCATAAAGCACGACATCCACAAAAGAGTCTTTTCCTAATTTTTCTTTGGGGCTTGAGCGTTTATACCCCTCGTTTCGTGACCGTTTGTGATTACGCCCCTCCTTTTTTTACTTTGTGTTTTTACTCCTCATTTTTACAAACGAAGGATCGGTTTACCCCTCTTCGGTTAACGGCACATGTAACGGTGTTAGCTTTTACAATTGGACAATGTTGCCCATACGTTTTTTCCCCGTTTTATTATGTCCTTTGTGATTTTACCCCTAGGCACGGCCTCTAGCCCCGTCGACGTGCCTTGGATCTCCGCGTACGCCCGTGTGCCAGGAGCCCAATCACAGCGGCGCCGCGTAGGTGGTTCGGTGAAGGAGCGGTGGCCGCCCCCGATCCCTGCGGCGTTCGCCGCGGAGAGGACGGGCGGCCGGTGCGCCTCGTGCTCGCCGGCCCGGACGAGAATAAAGCGGCCGGGCTGCGGCTGGGCTCGCTGCGTGCGCGCCCGGCTTTGCGGGCGATGATGACTCCCGACGCCCGGGGACTCCAACGCGCCGGCCTCACGCGGCCACGCCCGACGCCCGGTCTGCTCTAGAGCACTGCAGAGGCCGGCTGCCGCCGTCTCAGCACCTCATCCCTTCCGAGTGCCAACTGCTGCACAGACCTGGTGAGCACCAGATTCTCCTCCGGCCTCTATTCTCCGCCTCTTGCAAATTGCCCAATCCCTGAGGGCTTTGATTCGCTCGATCCGCATTGGTTCTTGGCCCGACTTGATGTCGTGTTCAGTCGACGTCCGTCTTTTCGAATTCCTAAACTCGCTTCGTTCTTCATCTTGGGTCGGATCTGTCCAAGATGCTGTCGCTGGACACATGACTTCGCCATTGCTCACCAGCTACATTGCTGATTGCTAGTTCACAGATGGGTTGCCGCTGCAAAACCGGCCTCCAACAGTTTTCGCCCCATGGGGATGGACGGCGAGCAGAGTGTGTGGGATGGGATAGCGGGTGATGGAGGAGGATGAGGCTGGAGATGAAGGAGGAGGAGGAGGCCCGGGAAGGAGGAGGGGGCCGCCGGTCGCTCGTCGCCACGCGCGGTGCGCTCGTCGCGGTCGCAAGCTTCGGTCGCGGCCAGGAGGAGTGAGTCGAGCGATCCTCTCGATCTGTTCGGTCCAGACTCCAGAGACCGAAGGGAAGAGAAGGGAAGGGAAGGGTAACCGTCTTTTTCCCTGCTTTGTCTTTTCTTTTTTTCTTTTTTAATCCTTTAATCCATCCATACCTTACGGTGTTACAAAAGAGGGGTAAACGGCAGCTTCATATAAAAAAACGGAGGGTAAAAACGCAAAGTGAAAAATGAGGGCAAAATCACCATTAGCTTCGAAGAGGGGTAGAAACACTAAAACCCCTTTTTCTTTGTCGGGTAAGTCTTGTTGAGTACCAAGTACTCGGGTGCAATTCCCAATTGTTTGCAGATGGTGAGATGTTCTACGGCTATTGCCCGACATGCTTCCATCCGGCAGTTGGAGATACGTAGATCGTGGGCTCGATCATTCCTTGCTTCGTACCTTTTGCTATAGTGGATCTTGATGGAAATCTGGCACTATTTGGAGAAAAACTTCATGGGTGTGTTTGAGAACAGAGTTTAAATTTGCTTTCGCACTTTGAATTTGAAAACTGGTTTGTAATAACTTAATTTGAGCACTTTATGTAAAAATCATGTGAACCTGTTGTAATGATCTATGATGGCATGTGTTGGAAAACGATCCGAGATGTATGTGACATTGGTGAAACCCTCCGAGGTTTCCAGACTACCGGGCTAGTGTAATTGCCGTTTACTGCTTAAGTTGCCTACGTGGCTTGATTAGTGAACAGTAATTATGTTAGTTGGTCGGTTCTGTTACAGGGCGCTGCCCCGCCACCACCGTCGCCGTCTTCGGAGATTGCTAGGAAAATATAAATAAATAAAATAGGAAGTGGAGGATCCGCAAGATCTCCGGTTGCTTAGGGACTACGTCCTTCAAGGACTGTAAATGTAAACCCCATGTACTCGTTGCAATCAAGGAAAGAATAGGTTATCCCTATCTCATCTCTCTCCCACTCCTTGCCCTGCGCCGCAGCCGCCACGCCGCGGCCTACGCCGCCACCCACGGGCATCGCCCAAAGGCTGCCATGTACACCCCTGTGCACAACCTGTTATACCAACATATTTGTAAATAGGCTACATGTACATACTATTGCGTAGAAGTTTTAAATTTTTTTGGAAATCATTTTCTTTTGTCTAAATGAATTTCTATGTGCTTATCGAAAGTAATTCCATATTGAACAATGGGTACCTCCAATAAGATTCCATATCGAAAGTAATTTATATTTCACGATCATATGTTTCATTCTGCCCAAGGTGAATTTATTCCGAGACCATTAAGAATAATGTGTATAGGTTTTTGTGCACTTGGCTGTTTATCCAAGGCATTGTTCACAATTTGACTGAAATATTAATGTAACAGTTCAAGATCATTCTCTTGATTGTGAAATATAATGTGACCTTTGGTGTTCATTTTTGGATGTGCTAGATCGAGATTTGAACCATATGTGTGCATTTGAAATTTCTTGCTAGTTTTAAATTATAGGGAAAGTTATTTTGTCATTTTTCGGTGTGGTATTGAGGTTTAATACCATCGGGGAAAATGATTCTTTTGATGGTCATCTGTGGCCGGAGAAAATGTCACGACAGAGAGAACTCTATTGCCCCGACGGTTATAAGTGACGGGGAAAACAGGCACCAACAAAGAAAAAATATTTTCTTGCATGGTGTACAGACCTTATATAGCTTGTCGGTTTTGCGGCATGCATCGGGGTAAATGTCCTTATAGCCTATCGGTTTTTGCAACGAGTCACCTCTCGTCCTACCTATCTATAACTCTTATAAGAACAAACCCCACTTACCTATTTCTCTCCGTTCTCCTTGAGCCACGTCAGCAAATTTCAGTTACCCCTCCATCAACGCTGAAGGAATACCAACCAGAACCGTGCATCAATGGCTGCTGCCCACCCCTTCTCTCTCCTAGCCCTTCCTCCCCCCGTAGAGAGCATCAGGTACAACTAATATTTGGACGCAATTCCCTGGCCGTTTTCCTATCATAATTGCAAGAGATTATTGCTTCGTGTTGGCTCACAAATGCGATTGGGTTGGACACCAAACGAATAGCCACATCGATTCATATGCCACCAAAATGCACCTGCTTGGTAACTAAGTATAGCTTGGCATGCAAAAGGTCATTGCATTCATCTTTAAATACCTGCGTAGAGGTATGGTATTGCTCCGGCTGCGCGGACAGGCCTCCATGCAACTCCTGCCCGAGTGGAGCTCCTCATCTCTCCAATCCACCATGCGGCGTTCCCATGTACTGTGTGCAGCGAGTTTCTCGGCAAGATGGCGACCACAAGTCCACAACAACCTTTTCTTTGGGGTCGAGGGACATCTACGACATGGAGGTGGACAATATTATTTCTGCGTTCTCCTTGAGCCACGTCGGCAAATTTCAGTTACCCCTCCATCAACGCTGAAGGAATACCAACGAACCGTGCATCGATGGCTGCTGCCCACCCCTTCTCTCTCCCTAGCCCTTCCTCGCCGTAGACAGCATCAGGTACACCTAATATTTGGACGCCATTCCCGGCCGTTTTCCTATCATAATTGCAAGAGATTATTGCTTCGTGTTGGCTCACAAATGCGATTGGGTTGGACACCAAACGAATAGCCACATTGATTCATATGCCACCAAAATGCACCTGCTTGGTAACTATAGCTTGGCATGCAAAAGGTCATTGCATTCATCTTTAAATACCCGCGTAGAGGTATGGTATTGCTCTGCGCTGCGCGGAGACAGGCCTCCATGCAACTCCCGCCCTGAGTGGAGCTCCCTCATCTCTCCAATCCGCCATGCGGCGTTCCATGTACTGTGGCAGAGTTTCTCAGCAAGATGGCGACCACAAGTCCACAACAACCTTTTCTTTGGGGTCGAGAAGGACATCTACGACATGGAGGTGGACAATATTACAGTGTATTTACAGGATCTAATTGTTATTCTTAGCTACGGTGACAAGAGCCAGGGGTCATAGCCTCTACACAATCCTGAGGTTCTATCTAGGCTTTATGACAGCATGGACATGACAGGGAGTTCCCTCGATATCAATACTAGACGTCAAGTATCCATGGTGGTATTCGGATGGTGTGTATATATGTTCTTCTCCTTGCACACTTATACACGCAACATGAGATCCTCTAGCCTCTAGCTGGATTAAAGATTACGTGCAGAAGGTAGCTCCTCTTCTAAATCTACTACGCTTCTTTGCATTTGTGTGGTTTTTGGCTATTGCTTCCTTGCAGTTTTGTTGTGGCGTGCGAGTCTATAGGTTGATATTCTTGGAATTCTGTACTTAAAATGATTTGCAATATATAGCACACTGACAATCTTAATCTAATTAAATTTATTCTCTATGTGATTACACAAAATTCAACCGCATATCCGCGGCAACGCGCGGGGAATCCTCCTAGTTCTTATTATTGCTCTCAATAGCTAATAAAAGTATTATTTTCTATATAAGTTATCATTAAAGATATCTTGATAGCTAATGAAATTCTTATTAGACTACCTATTCGATAACCACTGGAAACGCCAATACAGGTGTTCGTACCTTTGAAATTAAAGTGAGATCGCGCGCGCAGGAGGTTGCTGGAATGAGCAGTGGCTGATGCATGCTAGCGTGTGGCCGTGTCACCGTCACCGTGCGGTTAGCTGAGACAAGCGGCTGTTGAAGAAGCCACGACCGGCCCCCCACGAAGGAGAGGACCCACCACCACCACCTGAAACGAAGCCGGGGGATATAGCTGAAGGCAAGGTTATTTTTACCAACCGAAGCGTACCGACCGCCGGCCTCGGACACGGTAAACCGGGCGGTTTGTACGGAAACCGCCCGGTTACCGCTCGGTTGCAAATTCGAATTTAAATCTCGTTGTTCGGTTCGGCTCCGGTTTACCGCCCGGTTTGTCCGGTTTACGCCGGTTTGAGCGGTTTACCGCCGGTTTGAGCAAGCGGTTGAGCGGTTTTTTCAAAATTTAAATTTATTTTTTTTAAAAAAAATGCTAAAAAATTTCTAAAAATACTTCATAATTTTTAGAATCCAATGATGTCAAAATTACTCAAATTTGAGTGTGTTTAGTATGTTTTTCGACCTTCATGATTTAATGGGCCTTAACGGGCCGGTTGTGTATTTTTTCTTTTTCTTTTTTTTCAAACTTCTAAACGTCTAAATAAATACTAAACGAACTCAAATTGAAATAATTTTGACACCATTGTGTTCTATAAATCATGAACTATTTTTATGAATTTTTTCAGTATTTTTTTTTAAAGTTGAAATTTGAATTTGGGACTTACCGAACCGGTCGAACCGGAACCGGACCGGTCCGTAAATCTGGTTACATGGTAAACCGCGGTTTACCGAGCGGTAAAAAAAACCGTGGCTGAAGGACGCCTTCGTACAGCTGAAGGACGCCTTCGTACAGGCACAGCTGAAGGACGCCTTCGTACATATTGATTGATGAGTTTGCCAACGAAGCCGGGGACAGCTAAAGAACGTGTTCGTACGCTATATTGATGAGTTTGCGTTGTTTAGGTCGCACGTTTTTTTCGAATTAGGGGATTCCCCATTTCCATTAAGAATAACAGAAATATAAGCGTTCGAGATAGTTCAGAAAAGAGCAACGAAACGGCCTAGACATTGGCCAAACCAGCAAGCTACAACAGTTTAACAACCCAAACTCCCATAGAGCATATTACATAGCAAAAGGCCATCTAAATGACACTCTCCACTGTTGTCAGGAAGACGATTCCACCAGGGCGGGGATTCAGTGTTGCAGACCATCAATTGTTGGATCCTCGCCGTCTTCATTGTCCACCGGCATGATCCTGAGGCGCTGTTGCATCTGTGCATCCTTCGACTTGTTTAGGTCGCACCTACGTACGAGTAAAAGGAAGCCGGGGATAGTTGAAGGATGCGTTCCTACACTGTATATATTGATGAGTTTGCCTTCTTTATCACATTGAATCTTGTTACACATACACTATAGAGTATTAAATATAGATAAAATAAATAACTAATTATATAATTTACATGAAAATTGTAAGACAGATATTTTAAGCTTAATTAGACCAGGATTTAACTCTAAAGTGCTATAGTAACACTTACGATAATGATAAACTAGTAAGTCTTAATAAATTCGTCTCGTTGTTTCCAGACAAAATTGATAATTTATTTTTATTTATATTCAAAAATCTTACAAGTATTAAATATCTCACGAAATATCCGATGACACTTGGCTACGACACAATGGACGGCGGCGCGGAGACCCCACAGTACCCCAGCTTGTCTTTCCTAATGAATCATGCAGCAAGCTGCAGTCCACAAGCCTGTACTGTAGCTAGCAGCGCAAGTTAGCATTGTAGTCCGTCGTACTAGCTACCGCCCCATTTAAAAAAGGGACTGACAGGTGGGTACGAACGGCGGCAGGCAATGGCAGATTGTTAGCTGAAGCATGCAAGTAGCATGCAGCAGCTATATATTTGAGGACACATGGTTTTTCCATAACCATTGTGTGGACCTTTGTGTGATGAGTGATTGTCAACATGCCAACACAAGGCGTGTGTGTGTTCTTACTAACCGATGGCACGCGGCTTCGTGTCAAACAATGGTGTCTCTTGGCTCATGTTGTCTGCAGGTGTCGAGCTCGGAGACGTTGGTCGACGGTCGGTGAAGATCAAGTAGGGCGTGCCGTGGCGACGGACCGGGTGCGGTGAAGGGCGGACGTGAGGCTTGGATCGAGGACCGAGGACCGGGCGGCCAGGCGTGGTGGGCGATAGTGGGACATCGACGAGCGCAAGTGTACACGGCGGGGATGCGTATGGGCTACGCTACTCGCGGAGGGTTTGGTGGTTTTCGCCTCAAAACCATCGGCGGCGGGTTTCCTGGTTTGCGCCTCAAAACCGGGGCGGAGGTCCCGTGCGGACGGACGACACGTGGCGGCATCGGGAGATTGCTTGGAAGCAAGGCTACCGGTGAGGAGGCGCGGTGGCCGTCGGATCAAGTGAAGCCTGAGTTGGACCCTTATGCCCCTGGCTAAGTGGTGTGGCTCTTCATGTATCCAAGGGCAAAGAAGTAATGTAAAATAGACTTGCCCCTATAAATAAAGGATGAGGGTCTCCATTCCCCCTCACCTCTTCCATTTCCATTTCTCCTTTTAGGATTTCCCTTCCTCTAGGCTGGCGTTTGTGTGAGAGAAGTGCAAGTCTGTGACTTGTACTCAAACCGGTGTGCGTGGCAAGCCGAGCGCCTAGTCTCGGTTTCCTCCGGGTTTAATCATGTGTCTGTGATTCTTGAGTTGTTTTTGTGTTTTTTGAGATCTCGTACAGTCAGCAGGTGTATACAGCAAACTGTTCGAGCTCTCTTTTGCCTCTTGTGTTCAATCCTGGTGTCTTAATTTTAGATCTTGAGTTCCGTTCTTCACTATTTTTCTTGGAATTTTTCCTTGATTTTTGTTGAGTTGTTTTTGTGTTTTTCGAGATCTCGTACGGTCGGCAAGTGTATACAGCAGTATTCGAGCTCTCTTTTGCCTCTTGTGTTCAATCATGGTGTCTTGATTTTAAATCTTGAGTTCCTGTTCTTCACTATTTTTATTGGATTTTTTCTTGATTTTTTGTTGAGTTGTTTTTGTGTTTTTCGAGATCTCGTACGGTCGGCGTGTATACAACAGATCGGTTTCGAGCTCTCTTTCCCTCTTGTGTTCAATCATGGTGTCTTGATTTTGGATCTTGAATTCCTGTTCTTCTTCACTATTTTTCTTGGATTTTTTCCTTATTTTTTGTGGTCGCTATTCCTGTGTGTTTGCTTGCGGATGAGATAGCCAAGCACAATACTTTGTCTTTGATGGATGAACGAATTTTCTGCTGTTTTTCGGTGAATTTTCACTAGCTACGATTTCCTGTTTTGCGTGTAACTTGGTTTTCGAACTCCGATTTCAATTCCGTCTCGCATGCGTTGGGTTTCTATCGCTCTAAAAGAATTTATCAAGATACTCACATCACCGGTTGGTGCGAGTATCTTAGATTTGGAGACTTTATTTATTTGGTGATGATTTTGGGACATAGGCCAAATATTTTAAAAGAAATTTGAGGCTCCCATTCATCCCCCCCACTCTGGTCGCCGTTTTCGGTCCTTCAATTGGTATCGGAGCCGGTTAAGTATCACTTCACCTTAATCGGTCCGTGATCCCCGAAGGCGACATCATGGAGAACCGTGGGCTTGGAAAGCCACCGCACTTCGATGGCAAGAACTATCCCTATTGGAAGATCCGCATGTCGGCGTATCTCCAAGGGATTGATTCGCGTGTTTGGGAGATCTGTGAGAATGCGGACTACGTGGTACTTGCGCCGTGTTGACCAAGCACGAGATCGACCAACACAAGGCGAACAACACTTCTTGCCGAACTGTCTTGTTTTCTGCTCTTTCTATGGAGGAATTTGAGCGTGTTTCGATTGTACCTTGCTCGAGAGATCTGGTCTAGACTGAGAAATACCATGAGGGTACTGCCCATGTCAAGACCAGACTCTATGAGACACACAAGAGAAAGTATGAGAACTTTGTTCAAATCGATGGTGAATCTATTGATTCTTTGTTCACTCGCTTTCAAACCATCGTGAACAAGATGAGGGCAAACAACCCTCAGATGCCCTATGACGATCATCAGAGAGCGCTTAAGCTTCTATATGCTCTAGATCGGAGGGCTTGGGAAGTAAAGGTCTCGGCGATCATCGAATCGCCCGGCTATGAGACTCTCACTTGTGGATGAGCCATTCGGTAAGCTCAAGTCCACCGAGATTGACCACCGACGCGGCGAGGATCGAAATCCGTCGCCCTACCATGGCTTTGGTCTCGAGTACGGGAGGTTCAAGTTCTTTGACTAACCCTTCACACTGTCTTTTGCCTTGTCTTCTCACGGTCTCGGCTACGGAGGAGCGGATGGAGGCTCTTGGGGACGACGAGCTCGCCTTGGTGATTAGCCGGTTACTGTTAACACGAAATTTGGTCGGGAATATGACGGAGGTGGACCCGCGAGACGGCGAGAGAGAGGAATTCGGCAAGTGCATATGCGGTCGGCTAATTTCCATGTGTTCGGCAAATGGCCAAGCGGTCGGCAAGCGCTTTATTTGAAGGCGGAGAAAGAAAAAAGGAAGCGATCGAAAAGGGAAGGAGTCGTGATGATCAAGGACTCCGATTATGGATAGAGTTAGCGTGTCTTTGTCTTTCCAATTTTGGTTAGATAGTTCGTAAGTGCTTAGGACTCATGTTTTGTCCGGGGTATAAATATAAACCCTCGACCATTGTAATAGGGGTTCACAACCAAATCAATACAACCGGCTACGCGCCACCCTTCGAGTCCTTTAGTCGTGTCGTCGAGTTCTTCGAGAGGGCCAATCGATCCGTCGACCTCCGTAAGTCCCGCAACCTTGTTATCATGTCTAGTATCGTGCGGCGGATTTAGATGTGATGCAAGTAGTCTCATCCGTTTTGCTTAGTATCGTGCGGCGGATTTAAGCTTAATGATGGGAAGTTTTTGCTTGTGCCTTGTATCGTGCGGCGGATTAAGACATGAGTAAAGATAGTTATCGGCTCTTTTAGATTTGGCATGATCTAATAGATTCATTAAGTTATCACGTGTTGCTTGCTTTGTTTAATGTTTAATTATTTGCAACACTCTTTTGCCCAATCTAGATTGATACTCTTTCGGCTTGTTGATCTTTTTCTTTCATGCTTACCAATATCGAATAGATCAAGCTCATATAGCCGAATTAGATCGATCTAGATTGTCACGTGTTGTGGGTTCATTCACGTTATGTGTAGATAAGCCTTGACAGACCGGGTACCGTGCGGCGGATGCAGTCTTTGGGTTACTCTAGAACTAGTCATCCGGTGGACTAGAGATCGGTTTAATCGATAGGCTCCTCTATATGTTACTTGTTTGTTCCTTCTTCATGGACCCCGATTCGGCAATCTTGCCGATACGGTTATGCTTATACATGTAGCAAGTATCTATAGATCTGTTAGATAATTATGTGCTTTTAGCTCTTTATTGCTAGATTGTATCATGCGGTGGATTGATCTAGTAGCAAGGAGTGGTGTAAATTCATAGTGAGTGGTATCATGCGGTGGATTAGCTTGCTTGAGTTTATGCTCGACGGGTTTATGAAGGCTAGACGTGCGGCGGACTAGTTGGAGTAGCCTATGCATGTGTTGTTTAGTCGATTTATATTTATAAGTTACTTATTCTTAATTTTTAGTGCTTGATGATGCTTTAAACATGAGATGTAGTTTGATATGCTTTAATGATTTAATCTTGTTCAAACATGTCTTCATTTACTGTATTCGGCTAGTTTGTTCGTTTACATCGGTTATGTTACTTTAGCCGAATGAACGCATCCCGTTGGCGAGATAGCTTCCATAGCTATGTGTCGTCGTAAGTGGCTTCCGGGGCCGTAAAGATGGAACTGTCTGGTCTCACCCGGACGTTCCGGTTATGATCTTCTTGTTTTATCCCTTGTCGATTTTCGGTCAAATCGGCCGGCACGCCACCGGATTCGACGCCGGGCACCCGATTGAAGCTAGGCTTTCCGGCTTGCTGTGTGAGACGCAGGGTGGTCACATTTTGCGTCAACACACTTTTTGGCACGCCCGGGGACAACTTCTCAATATAAGATGGGATCGGAAATTGACAACGGTCCACGTTACGAACGTGACCATGGACGAGCCGCCGCGAGCAACGCCGGATGGTGGAGCAAGCAATGGAACAATTTCAGCGAAAATGTCGATGTCCTTTTCCAAGAACAAGAGTGGCGAGTGATGATCAAGCAAGCAACGCCACGAGTTCTTCTCGCCGGTCGGTCGATGTTACCGACGAGGAGGAGATGCGAGAGGGTAGTTGGAGCCATCTACAAAGCTGTAGGAGACACTATGTTGAATCACAACACGGCTTTTCGGGCACCTTCCGCAAAATCATGGCTGAAACTTTTGGTCCGGCGGTTGACAAACGATTTGAAGCAAGATTTGGAGAGCTTGTCTTTGGGCAGTGTACTTCAACACTCGGCAATCTTCGGGAAGTCAAGCTGGAGGAGAAGAGATAATCGGTACAAGCAAAGATGGAGCTATTCATGATGGAAAAGAGAAGCCTCCGTGGCCGAGCAAACAAACTCATGGTCGGAGTAGCTTTTGGTGCGACAACGAGATATACACGCATCTCGCTTATAAGATTTCTCCGTGCAAGCAGTTGCGAAAGAGTGTCTATGGAGATGGGTATAGTGAATTCACGATTACGTGCTCTGGATGCTTTGCCGAATCCAGGATACGGAGTGCATTAGGAGTGCCTTCTAGGAGACAGGGAGCAAAAGATGCAAATGATGAGCTCCTAAGCGGGAATGGCTGATATGATGCGGGAATCAATTCGGCCTGAAACCAAAGCATCGACATATGCATACAAATCTCCTTTCCCGAATGGTACAATAGGGTAGCTCTTCCACCAAGAGTTAAACCACCAACGGATTTGACCAAATTCTCTGGTCGGGATGATACCCAGTACCATTGAACATGTCGGTAGATATCCGATGCAACTTGGAGAAGCTGATGAAGCTTGGAGGATCGATATTTTTCCTATGTCTACTGACGGGGCCGGCTTTCACATGGTTTGCATCGCGACCGGCCAATTCTATTGGTACATGGGCGTAATTGGAGCAAAAGTTCCATTCATACTTTTATACGGGAACCAATGAGAAGAAGATGGTTGATCTGTGGTCTATGAGGATGAAAACTGCGAGACACCAATGGAGTATCTCAGCAGATTCGGAGAAGCAAAGAACATGTGCTATTCTCTCGACTATTCACGATGATCGGCTTGCACAATTGGTCATTGCGGGCATGCTTTGCCACATATTAGAGACAAGCTATTCGGCATGGAGTTTGAAGATCTTGGGCAACTTGCACAAGCCGACAGCAATGAGCAATCAAGCCCAAGGGTTCGAAGAGATGCTCGATTTCGAAGAACAAGCAAACCGTGATATGTATCGTGATTTCGGAGGAAGCATCGAATATGAAGATGAAGATGAAGTAGCTGCTGCGAGTTGACCTGGACAAAAGAGCCTACTTTGGTCGATCATCGATGGGTGAAGCGACGAAAGGGATCTTATGATTTTGATGTCGATAAAGCGAGATAAGCTCTTTTTGTATCGGTCCAAGAAGGACGCGTTAAGGCCGCGGAAGGACATCCTATGCCGCGCCTGAAGGAGTAAAGGATAAGAAGTACTTGTGGATTTCATGATACAAACTCTCATCATATCAATGATTGCCGAGTGTTCGAGTAAAAATTCGAAGGCTATTCAAGATGGACACTTAAGATTTGATGGCAAGATGAAAGTAGACAAGAACCCGTTCCCTCGAAAATGGTCTCTTTCTCCATAGGCATGGTTGATGCCGTGAGTCCAAGGAAAAGGGAAAGATGAAGGTTCGACATCCGAAAGAGCCAAAGAGATTGGTTACGTTGACCCTAATCGGCAAGTTACCAAGGAGGAAGTGCAACAAGCGCGGTTCAAGAATAGCCGAACGAGAGAAGGGTCAAACTTCGGATGCGGCTAAGGGAAATTGCCGAATACACGCGATCCGAAGCTGCGGGGGTTACGACGACACTTATTGAATAAGTGGCAATGGGAAAAGAAGATGGAGTATGATGAGGAACAGCAGTACATTGAGGAGGAGCGCGAGTTCATGGCGAACGTCGGAGATATGAAGCGAAAGTGCGCCAAAGGGAACAAGAAGAATACGGGAGAGAGCAAGAGCAATCTCATTGGAATTGTTCCTTCTTCGATTAACCTTGTTGGAATGAAGGCTTGAAATTGCACACGCGAAACAATTGCCCCGAATGCGTGATCAATATTCGAGTACGGGCAATCTCGAGTCAACCGTCCCGTTCATGATAGACTTGGGATGAAAGTTCCGGAGAACGATCGGCGCCTAAAAATAAACGGTTTTGATGGATATCGAGAGGAAAGATTTGCGAGACCAAACATGGGCTCACGGTAATGTCCATACTACGGAAGAGAGCTCCTACGAGATGGCAAAAAGGTCAATGGTGCCCTCCCCGGTCTCAAGGAAAAGCCGAAGAAGAGAAGAGTTCGAGCGTTTGAGAAATCAAGAGATGAAGCAGGAAATAGCCGAAAAGAAGCCAGTATGGCGTCCTAAGAAAAAGGATGGTAGACAGGGCCCATCGGCTAATACTAACATGGTGTTCTTCATTCCATTAGAGTTTAAAGCTCCGAAGACCAAGAAGTGCAAGATGAGGTATATTCAGATTTTGATGAGGCCGAATGCCGAGACCCGATGGCTCAACTTGTGTTGACTCGGCAAGCAATCTTTGATAAGCCGGTTAAAAATCGTCATCGAAACCATTGTACTTGAAGGGATATGTCAATGGCAAGCCTTTAACTAAGATGCTTGTTGATGGAGGGGCCGCTATCAATATTATGCCCTATGCTACTTTCGGGAAACTTGGTATGACAAATGAAGATTTGCCGCAGATGACATGATCCTTAGAGATTTTGCGGCAATGCTTCGATACTCGTGGAGCGGTACATGTGGAGCGATGATTGGATCCAAGACCTTGATCACTACCTTCTTTGTCATTGATGGCAAGGGGCATATAGCATGCTTCGGGAAGGGATTGGATCCATGCTAATTGTGTATACCCTCAACTATGCATCAAATCCTTATTCGGTGGGTAGGAGATGATGTAGAAGTTGTTCAGCCGATGATTCGGTGAGTGTTGCCACTTCGAGCTCGCTTATTGGGAGTATGATGGACTAGATTGCCTTTCGGGTAAGGTATGGAAAGAAGGTCCCGTCAATGTGTTCGACGGGGATCAACGGCCGATCCAAGCGGTCGGCTCGACAAAGAACTTTAATGGGCAATCCAATCGATGGCAACAAAGGCAAAGCTGGGTCGTGGTTTCATGTCGGCCGACAAATTAGAAGAAATCAATGTTGGTGATAGCACAAAGTCAAGGCCGATGTATATCGGTGCAAATTTAGACCCGAGAATATAAATTGAAGTTAATAGAGTTGCTTGAATGAGTTCAAAGATTGTTTTGCTTGGGATTACACGAGAGATGCAGGTTGGATCGATCAATTGTTGAGCATAAGTGCCTATAAAACCTGGATTTCGTCCTTTCAAACAACCTCCACGGAAAATCTATAAAGAGGAGGTATTGGCCGATGTAAAGAAAGAGATTGAGAGATTAATTGAAGCAAACTTTATTCGGCCATGCGGTATGCGAATGGATTTCAAATATAGTACCTGTCTACAAGAAGAATGGAAAGATGAGGGTATGCATAGATTTCGAGATCTCAACAAAGCTACTCCAATGGATGGATACCCAATGCCGGTTGCCGATTTATTAGTGGATGCGGCGGAGTTATGAAGTTATCGGTTTATGGATGGCAATGCGCTACAATCGGATTTTCATGGCGGTTGAAGATATTGCAAAGACCGCATTCGGATGTCTGGTCACATTGGATTGTTTGAGTGGATAGTGATGACATTTGGATTGAAGAATGCTTGGTGCAACTTATCGAGAGAGCCATGAACTATATCTTTCATGAGTTAATCGGCAAGATTGTAGAAATTTATATTGATGATGTAGTAGTCAAATCCGAGACCATGAAGGACATTTAGCCGATTTAAGAAAGACTTTGGAGTGCACAAGGAGACATGGCTTAAAGATGAATCCAAACAAGTGTGCTTTTGGAGTCTCGGGCCGGTGAGTTTTTAGGGTTCTTGATCCACAAAGGAGGGATAGAAGTTGGAAAAAAGAGCATGGAAGCAATAGACAAAGTTGTGCCCCCAACTAACCTTACGAGAATTGCAATCATTCTTTGGGCAAGGTCAATTTCGTGAGAAGATTCATATCCAATTTATCGAGAAAGAGTGTTGCCTTTCTCTCCATTGTTGAAGCTCAAGAAAGATCGAAATTTATGCTGGGGTGACATACAAAAAAGGCTTTTGATGAAATCAAGCAATATATGAAGGCACCGCCGATGTTGGTACCTCCACAACTTGAGAAGCCTTTCAAGGCTGTATGTGGCGGCCGATAGCCTAACAATAGGATCGGCCCTTATGCAAGAGTTTGATGGAAAAGAGAGAGTAATAGCTTACCTTAGCCGAAAACCGTTAGATCCGAAACAAGGTATTCGGCTATAGAAAAGCTCTGTTTGTGTGTTTATTACTCATGCACCAAATTTCGGCACTATTTGTTAAATGCCGAATGTGTGGTTATATCTAGTTTTGATGTAATTAAACACATGTTGTCAATGCCGATTTTAAGTGGGAGAATCGGCAAATGGGTATTAGCACTTTGTCGAGTTTAATTTAAAGTATGAGTCGGCAAAAGCGGTGAAAGGACAGGCAATTGCCGATTTTATTACTCAACATCGTGATTTATCTCGATATGATTAACATTGCCCCATGGGCATTATTTTTTGATGGATCATCATGTGACAAAGGTGGTGGTCTTTGGTATTCTTTTGATATCCCCACGTGGAAAGATATTTGAGTTTGCTTTTTCAATTGAATATCCTGTCACTAACAACCAAGCGAGTATGAGGCTTTGCTTAGAGGGCTTCTGGGGTAGAACCGAAGGCCGTTCTTTGAGGTATTTGGTGATTCTGAATTGGTAATCAATCGGTTGACAGGACAATATGAATGCAAAAATGATGTACTGCAAGGGTACCATGAACAATGTAGGGAACTTCGAAAAGTTTTTCGCAGTTACTTTGCATCATATACCCGAGAGCACAATGGAGAAGCAAATAAATTAGCTCAAGCCGCTCGGATATCGGGAAAATCATGAAGTCTATACGACGAGAAGAAGATGTTTTCAATTCGATCGATAAGTAATGACTGGAGAAGTGACATTATCAACTATCGAAAGATCCATCTCAAAGAGTTTCCCGGAGGCTCGGGTATAAGGCATTTAAATTTGTGCTTCTTGATGATCGGTTGTACCACAAGTCTATAGATGGAGTGTTGCTCAAATGCTTGAGCCAAGAAGAAGCTAAGAAGATTATGTTTGAAGTCCATGAAGGAGCTTGTGGTGCACATCGTCGGCTTACCGAATGAAATGGATAATAAGGAGGACAGGGTACTTTTGGCCGACTATGTTGGAGGATTGCTTTGAATATTACAAAGGGTGTCGAGATTGTCGATATTTGGTAATGTTCGAGAGAGCACTCATCTCGTTCTGAATCCGATAATTAAACCTTGGCCGTTCGAGGATGGGGTATAGATTTAATTGGACAGATCAATCCTCCATCTAGCAAAGGACACAAGTTTGTGTTGCTAGCAACAGATTATTTCACCAAGTGGGTTGAAGCTATCCCTTTGAAAAAGGTCACATCGAAAAATATGATCGTTTTGTCAAGGAACATATAATTCATAGGTTTGGGATTCCACGAGACCATTACAACTGATCGGGGGACTCGATTCACTTCTTCGAGTTTTGTGATTTTGCCGAAAACATGGGGATAAGGGTTGTATAATTCTTCTCCTTATTATGCACAAGCCAATGGCCAAGGGGCGTCAAATAAGATCATGATCAAGATTATTCGAAGAAAATCGATGAGAAGCCAAGGAGATGGCACTTGGTCCTTAATGAAGCATTGTGGGCTTACCGAATGGCTTGCCATGGGTCCACACAAGCATCTCCATATGAGTTGGTTTATGGACATAATCTTTGTGATGCCTTGGGAGTTGCAATCGGGATCAAGGAGAGTTGAGTTACAAAAGGACCTCGACGAGAAAAAGATTATAAGGATCGATGATGGATGAGTTAGAAGATTTGCATTTGATTCGTCTTAAGGCCTTGGAGAATATTGAGAAGAATAAAATACGTGTTGCCAAGTACTACAACAAGAGAGTTAAAATTAAGCAATTTGCGAAGGAGAATTGGTTTGGAAAACAATATTGCCAATTGGTACCAAAGAGAATATTCGGCAAGTGGTCTCCGAATTGGGAAGGACCTTTTCGGGTTGTCGGTTGTGCACCCGGCAATGCGTATATATTAAAAACGCCGTTTGGAGAAGAACTTACTAGAGCCATCAATGGCGAGATACCTTAAGAAGTTTTATCCAAGTATCGAAGTTGGATCTTAATTGTGATTATGACATAAGCGTGGTATAGCCGATTGAATAAAATCGCCTTCGAGCAAAGGAAAGAAGTTGGAAAGAAGTAACCGATAATATTATCGCCTCTAGTGGAAAGATAGCCGATATCGTGTGTATCGTCTTGAGAACAAAAATAGCCGATACGTTGTATCGCCTTTAGTCGATTTTTAAAAGTATAAGTGGACGGTTTGATCTTATCTCTCACTCGATAGGTTTATCGGGAGAAGATAAAGGGAATTGAAGTACTACGCTACAAACCGTCAAGTCATGGAACAGACCGAGATCTAATCGGCTAAAATGATGTCATGCGATTCGGGAGCTTTCGTTTGGGAAGAGCGTTGCGAGTTCTAGCTAAGGGAAAATTTGCAAAGAAGTAAATACAACAGAGACGAATGTCATCACGTACAAGCAAGAACAAGAAGAGGACCAACATTCTTCATTAAAATTTTATTTACAACCCGCGCCAATCCTAGTACAAGCTACTCCTCTTCTTCGTTGAAGAGCTTGTTGAGGACGACTCAGGGGTTGGTGGCGTTGGCCATGGCGTCGGCGTGGGCGTCGTAACCCGCCGGAGGCCCTCGATGTCGTCGACTTCGTGAGGGAGCCCGCCGCGGAAGCCGGTCGGCATCGGAGCGTAGTCGTCCCGGGCCCAGACGACATCCCCGCCGAGCCGAGGAGGTGCCGAGGCGCACGCCATGAAGGGCAACCTGGTCGACGACCGAGCACCGCCTCGAGGCGCTCCACCCGTCGCCCCTTGGGCGTTCACGTGGTTGGCCGCCGCCATCGCCGCCACCTTCAGCGGTCCAGCTCCGCGGTGAGGTCTCGCAAAGAAAAAATAAGATTAATCAATGAGCGAGATGAATCGGAAGGAACATGGGTTGAAGGCAATTGGCGAAAAGTGAATACGGTGATGGCCTCGCTCATCTCGCGGCGGTTGTCCTCCAACTCCGAGCGATCCCGAACTTCTTGGTTTCTTCACCAAGAAGCTCCATCGCCTCATCCCGCTCGCGGCGATACGCGGCGCGTCGTAACGGGCGTGCGGCGGGATCTCCTCGTCGTTCCTCTCCCATATAGGAACGTACGGCCGACCCCCGATGAAGCCGAAGCGAAGCGTGCTGCGGAGAAGGAGCAGGAGCCGGGCTGGAGCGGAGCCGGCGAAGGGAAAGGCGTCGAACGCCGCCCGGCGCCGAAGCGCCATTGGCGGTGCTAATCCTCGCCGTCCTACAAACGAGGTACCGTCAAGATCGGCTAATTTAGAAAAAAACACGAGACAAGATGGGGAGATCGTTTCTTCTTGCAGACGGCGACCACCACGGCTGCTTCCTCCGCCGCGTCCACCACGGAGGGGGGAGCGGAGCGGGAGAGAGGAGCGTGGGTGCCGGCCGGCGACCCGCCTCCGGACATTGGCGATGTAGTCGCCGGTGTTCCCATAGCCACGAAACGGATCAAGAAGATAAGCGGCCGCAAAGAGGCGAGGTTCGGTCGGGTAAAGACTATCGAATAGCACAACTCAAGGAATTGGAGATCTCACCGCCGGCGCGGTTCTTGCTACCCTCCGCCTCGTCCCGGGCGGGACGCTTATTACGATCTCCGCCGCTCGCCATTGGTGATGATGGGGGTTTTTTGGGCTTGAAGGCAAGGAGGAAGTGGAAGAGATTGAAGAAGATAGCAACCTTGCTTGTGTTTGATGTGATGATGGTGGGAGCCGACGGTCCTATTTATGAACGTGGGAGCCGTGGAGACTGTGGGAAAGCCAAGCGACGAGTAGGGTTTCCACGTTTATGGGCCGATGTTGAGTTGGGCCGAGCCCATTACTACCGGCGATTCGGTTACCATACGCTCGGTCGGCTAAATAGGCGATGAAAGTTATTCGGCTAAAGTGAACGCTTGAAGCGGCAATAGTTACGTTCGGTGATATACGCGTCTATGAGTACGGTTGTAATTGGAAGAGCCGAATGGTAACGAAGCGAGAGAAAAAAGATAAAGATTATCTACTTTTCAAGAGAAAAGAAATTGTTTTCAAGTATGACAAGGCCAAGCCTAAGAGTCTACATCTTCAAGTACAAGCCAAGCATCTATACATTTAAGAAAGAATTGATAACGGCAAGAGCATCAATCTTGATTCGGTTGGCCTCATCAAGAGCTTTTTGGTCCTCTTCTTCGAAATCTTGGATATTGGACAGTTTGCTTTTGATTTGCCGCGTCTCCTTAATGACTGATTGTATTTTGGATTTAGCCAATCAAGAGATGGCAGATTTGCGAGCTTAGTTTCATGAGACTGAATATTGGCATTCGGTTGAGCCAATTGAGCTTCAAGTTTGGCTTTTTCTTCTCTCATGACCTGGCTCTGTTCTAAGGTGCTCAAGAGATGCTCGATTGACTTGATGCTAGAATAGAGCTCCTTGGCCTGCTGTTCCTTGGCCATTTTTCTTTTCTCCGAGATCAACTTTGGTGGACATATTCTTGTGTGCTCTCTTGATAGCAAAAAATGATCATCAAGGTGTGATAAAGCGTCTATGGCGGCCTTGAGATTGGAAGGAAGCTCTTGATCAATAAGCTCTGCTATTTCCCTTATTTTGTCGAGTCTTGGGCCAAAGCAACAATATCCTTTTTCGAAATGAGATTATATCCTTTAGCTTGGCTTGACTCTCGATGGCAAATGGCTTGGTTGGAAGAAACTTCATCGTCTTTGTCCCCAAGATACTCTTCGGCGATAAGGGAAAAGCGGCTTGAGGGTGAGCTTGATGTCTGTTGATGAACAAGGAAGGTAATTTAACCGAATGACTCGGTTGAAGTAAAAATAATCAAGTGGAGTAAAATAATACCTCCTCGGCAAAAGCGATCAATGGCATCTGGGTAGCATCAAGACTCGAGTGGCCCAGTGCGATTCTTTGCCTTCGAGAGATAGCGTGTCATGGCTTGTTGATGCATCTTGGATTGCCGAAGGAGTTAAAACGCTAATGTCTGGTGAGAGAGATTTTCTCTGCTACTTCTCCCCGATCACTGTTTGTTCATCAACACGATGAGAGGGAATTTCTTCTTATATCTCCTTGTTCACCTACTTGATCGTCAACTGATGCATATCAAGATCATTGGTGAGCTCATTGTTTGCTTGACCAATGGAGGCTCCAGGAGAGTTGTCCAAGATCACTACCCTATCGGGACTTTGAGGGTTGGCCTCGCACATGTTGAAAGAAAGTGATAAGTGCAAAACACACTTGCGAGATGGAAAATAAAGGATCAAAAACATTCATACCCGAGGGAGTGGTTTAGCTTTCTTAGATCTTGTTTTCTTGGGAATTGCGGTGTCCTTGATAGGGAGGAAGAAGTTTTTCTTTTGAGATCTTTCGGGAGCACCGTATCGTCGCAGGTATCTTGTTGAACACTCGTCGGACTTGGAGCATCATGCCCCAAAGCGGCAACGGGGCCGGGTTGCCAATATTGAACCTCTCGGAGGACTTGGAGGAGCAATGTCCTGTTCAAAGGAGATGTTTTAGAAACGAACAGAGATATGAAGTAAAAGGTGGTGTGAGTGTGTACCTCATCATCGAAGAAAATGAAGGCATCAAGACTTGGCATAAAGGGTGAACTTGTGCTCGAAGATATGAGAATGCCATTCTTGCCACCGAGGTTGAAGGAAGAATGAGTAGCTTCAATTATCACCGGAGGATTGGGCTCATATGTTGGAAGCTTGCATCCAAGATTGAAGACTTTGTTGGCCTCGGTTATATTCAGCGTTGTGTCTCCCTGGGTCCGATGATGCTCGAGAAATATGGCCTTGGGGGCGGTGACCAAGTCCAAACTGTCAGCAACCATGTTTGGATTATAAAATTCATAAGTTGAGCTTATCAACCGACCATGGTGAAATTCTCACCGGCGAGCACGGGGGCTTGATGAAAGCATTGAAAATGTCCCCGGAATCATCATCTATGCAGCCCAACTCATAGCCGAATCGCAAGGGAGAGTTAAATTTTCATTCTCCCTGTAGGAAACCAGATCATGTGGTTGAATCCCTTGTAGAAGATCTTGAAAAGATGACCCAGGTCTAAGTCAATAATGATTGAAGATGCAGCCTCTCCATATGTCGACAAGATTTGTATCTCGGGGTCTTCACCTTCGACCATAATTGATTGAAGGAAAGTTCGGATTGTGGAGATCTACAGAGACAATCCGATGCATGTATAGTTGCAACCACATCTGGAGAAGCCACCATGGTCCATTGACACGGGAGATTTCGCCCGATTCCTCATCCGGACAATGTCCGGTGCATCATGTGGTAGAAAGCTCCCGGCGAGATATTTGCCTAAAGGAATCGGCTTGCGTAGCCAATTCTTCACCATCACTATGTGATTCGAGTGGGCTCATTGGACTTGCCACGTAAAAATGAATCTGCATAACCACATGTTCATGAATGCCCTATACTCTTTATCGATTACACGGGGCCGGTTGAAGCATAAGCCTGGACATACTTGGCCCACCTCCTCCCCCGATTTGACTTGCCTTACGTGAGCTGGTGCTTTTGTATTTGAATGGGTATGTTGGCTTGGTAATGTTTAAACCGGTCATCATAAAAATGTCTCGAGAGAGTGATCGACATTGGGCCATGACCGAAGATGAACGCATTGATGGCGTCGACCCGAAGTGGGAAGCGCTATCGGGGAGGAGTCGTTCCTAGGCATTTCGGCTAAAGAAAGCTCAGGACAATGTTGAATATCTTGGGATTCCCAAAAATCACTTGCTCTGGACTGCATCCTACGGTACCAATCACGCCATCCCGTGATTGAAGGAAGGGGCCGTGTTTTGAAAGTATTCGGCCATGTTGTTTGGGGGAGAAATCCTAGACTTAAAGGGGATCCTCGGGGTTTCCTTTTCAATAAATTCCCTTGGATTGGGGTCTCCCGCGGACCAAGAAAAAATGATCCAGGACACGCAAGATTGGAGATCAAGATCTCATTCTTCATTTCCTTTAAGAAGAAATTGAAGCAAATGGATCAAAAGGTGCATCTCGGAAATTGATTCGAAAGAATTGCCGAATGGGTAAAGCAAGTAGGGTTACCTCTAGAAACTCCTCTTGAGTTCTGTCGCCATGATGGAGCTGGTTGAAGTCTCTGTCGCCATTGAAGTCAACGGCGACGCAGATCTCAAATGGCGATTCAAGCGGGTGTTGGCGGTCTTGACCTAGATGAAAGGCGGCGAGTCAATTTCGAAATAAAATCCTTTTATCTCGAAATTGAGGGGGCATGTGTTAACACCGAAATTTGGTCGGGAATATGACAGGTGGACCCGCATGAGACGAGAGAGAGAATTCGGCAAGTGCATATGCGGTCGGCTAATTTCCATGTGTTCGGCAAATGGCCAAGCGGTCGGCAAGCTGCTTTATTTGAAGGCGGAGAAAGGAAAAAGGAAGCGATCGAAAAGGGAAGGAGTCGTGATGATCAAGGACTCCGATTATGGATAGAGTTAGCGTGTCTTTGTCTTTCCAATTTTGGTTAGATAGTTCGTAAGTGCTTAGGACTCATGTTTTGTCCAGGGTATAAATATAAACCCTCGACCATTGTAATAGGGGTTCACAACCAAATCAATACAACCAGCTACGCGCCACCCTTCGAGTCCTTTAGTCGTGTCGTCGAGTTCTTCGAGAGGGCCAATCGATCCGTCGACCTCCGTAAGTCCCGGCAACCTTGTTATCATGTCTAGTATCGTGCGGCGGATTTAGATGTGATGCAAGTAGTCTCATCCGTTTTGCTTAGTATCGTGCGGCGGATTTAAGCTTAATGATGGGAAGTTTTTGCTTGTGCCTTGTATCGTGCGGATTAAGACATGAGTAAAGATAGTTATCGGCTCTTTTAGATTTGGCATGATCTAATAGATTCATTAAGTTATCACGTGTTGCTTGCTTTGTTTAATGTTTAATTATTTGCAACACTCTTTTGCCCAATCTAGATTGATACTCTTTCGGCTTGTTGATCTTTTTCTTTCATGCTTACCAATATCGAATAGATCAAGCTCATATAGCCGAATTAGATCGATCTAGATTGTCACGTGTTGTGGGTTCATTCACGTTATGTGTAGATAAGCCTTGACGGGACCGGGTACCGTGCGCGAGATGCGGGTCTTTGGGTTACTCTAGAACTAGTCATCCGGTGGACTAGAGATCGGTTTAATCGATAGGCTCCTCTATATGTTACTTGTTTGTTCCTTCTTCATGGACCCCGATTCGGCAATCTTGCCGATACGGTTATGCTTATACATGTAGCAAGTATCTATAGATCTGTTAGATAATTATGTGCTTTTAGCTCTTTATTGCTAGATTGTATCATGCGGTGGATTGATCTAGTAGCAAGGAGTGGTGTAAATTCATAGTGAGTGGTATCATGCGGTGGATTAGCTTGCTTGAGTTTATGCTCGACGGGTTTATGAAGGCTAGACGTGCGCGAGACTAGTTGGAGTAGCCTATGCATGTGTTGTTTAGTCGATTTATATTTATAAGTTACTTATTCTTAATTTTTAGTGCTTGATGATGCTTTAAACATGAGATGTAGTTTGATATGCTTTAATGATTTAATCTTGTTCAAACATGTCTTCATTTACTGTATTCGGCTAGTTTGTTCTGTTTACATCGGTTATGTTACTTTAGCCGAATGAACGCATCTGTTGGCGAGATAGCTTCCATAGCTATGTGTCGTCGTAAGTGGCTTCGGGGCCGTAAAGATGGAACCGGTGCCTGGTCTCACCCAAGACGTTCCGGTTATGATCTTCTTGTTTTATCCCTTGTCGATTTTCAGTCAAATCGACCGGCACGCCACAGGATTCGGGCGCCCGGGCACCCGATTGAAGCTAGGCTTTCCGGCTTGCTGTGTGTGAGACGCAGGGTGGTCACATTTTGCGTCAACAGGTTCTCACGGTTTCACAACAACCGTTTGAATCGCCGGCGTGGCATCACCAAGCAAGGATGCTTCGGGTGTGGAGATCCCGACCACTACGTCGCCAAGCTGTCCCAAGGCCGACAAGAACCACTACAACAACAAGAACGACTACGGCAAGCGCAAGGACAAGCACGAGTCTTCCACACCCAAGTACAAGTACAAGTACAAGGGAAGATTCGACAAGGAGGCGGTCAAGAAGAAGTTCCTGGAGAAGCAAGAGGCGAAGCGGAGCCTTCCTCGCATCCCTCGGCGATCTCGACGACGACTCCGACAACGGCTCACCCCAAGTGATGATGAGGCCGAGCAAAGGTCGAGAACAAGTTCAACGGGTGCTTCTTCGCCGACTCCAAGCTTGGAGGCTCGCACCATGGCACTCGACGAGTCTACCCCAAGCATTGAGAAGAACGACGACACCGAGCCCGAGGTAGAACAAAATCTCGAGTCCCTTGCTGCGAGGTTGAAAACTTGACTACCACTTTGCTTAGTCAAGATGCTTTGCTTAAGCGTCTTGCTCGTGAGAGAAAAGATTTCAAGGCTAAGTGGGAGCTTCTTTGTCAAAGATCTAGAGTCTGTTAGGGAGTCTCGTGCACATCTCGATGAGTCGAGTGTGATGCTTGTGCCATTCATATGGCGAACCTAGCTGATGTGCGGTCAAGTATGTGGCTTTGGTAGATGAGCTTGATGAGGTTAAGGCTAGGTCTGTCTCTGTGAGTCCTTGCAAATCTTGTGATGAGCTGAAGTCTGAGCTAGGTGAGAAAATGACTAGGATTGCCATGCTAGAGAAAACTAGTCAAGTTTCTAGATGTGCTTGTTGTGAAGCTTTGGAACTAGAACTAGACTCTTGTAGGCATGACAAGAAAAGGGCCGAAGAAGAAATCACAAATCTTCGGTCCATGCTCAGTTGGTTGTCTTGCAGTGAACCACAGCTTGGCATGATGATGAGTCGGTCCAAGAGGGAACTGACACAACGGGATTAGGCTTTGCTATAGGTGGGAAGGGTGAAAATGTTTTTAGTAAGGTTGGTGAACACAGTGGTATAAGTGCATCCGAGAAATCCACCAAGCCTTCCACTACTCCCAAGTTGATCAAAATCACTCCACCTCGGCCTAACAAGCCCAATGTGAAAGATGGTGTGTTTGAGGAACCTCCCAAAGCTTCACCTCCAAAGCAAGTGTGGACTCTAAAACCAAACCACCTAAGGAACCCACTTGACACACTTCCCGACATCTCTATTAAACCCCTCCAAAGAACAAGCAAACCCAAAGAGTGATCCATACCCATGAGAGAGTGAGTCAACCACCACCCAAGAGAGGTGTATCACTTGTGATTATTGTCACCATGATGGTCACTTGTTTGAGTTTTGCTTTCGGAGGAAGAGAGATGAGCGGCATGAGTATGAGGTTTTCCATAACTCTACTCATGGTGTGTTTGCTCCACGTTTCCGAGAGGCACGGTGCTAGGCCAAGAGGTGCAACACCTCAAGGACCTAGGCCTCAAGGTGTGAGACCACGAGGTGGTCGTGCCGGCGGGTTCGGGTTTTTCTTATGACCTTGGATCTCGTGACCGTGGCTTTCGAGTCTTACGGGATGAGCGGACCACGTTTTCTCGTTGTGTTGATCGCTCTACTCAAATGGGACATGGCATGCATGATGCTTTTGTTAACACTTCTCGTGGGCAAATGAGCCAACACTTTGGTTTTCTCCTCGGTTTACTAACCCCGGTGTTGGATCATTTGCTCATCCCATGTCTCGCTATTGATGCGGGATGAAGGGGGGAGAACACGTGGCTAGTTGATTCCGGTTGCTCTCGACACATGGCCGGGAACTCAAAATGGTTCTCCGGCCTCACCCAAATGAAGTGTAGTGAATACATTACATTTGGGGATAACGGCAAGGGTAAAGTGCTTTCACGTGGGTCCATCCGTCGAATGAGAACTTTGTGCTTAAGGATGTGGCCTTGGTTTCAAATTTGCACTTCAATCGCTTTCTTTCTCGGCTTCTTGATGACGGTTTTGAGGTTCGGTTTAAGCCAAGACTTTGTCGTGTTCTTGATGCTCGGGAAAACCTCGTTTGCAAGATTGTGCCTTTCGGGAAAGTGTTTCGTGCTGATTTTTCTCGCTCATTTGGTATTTCCCGTTGTTTGATGGCAAACTCCTCCTCGAGCTTTGGAAGTGGCACCGCAGACTTGGTCACTTGAGTTTCGACTTGCTTGCAAGATTGAGCTCACTTGATCTAATTCGGGGTTTGCCCAAGCTCAAGTTTGAGAAGGATCTTGTTTGTCATCCGTGCCGTCACGGGAAGATGATTGCAGCTTCTCATCCTCCCGTGAACCAAGTGATGACCAAGGGGCCGCGAGCTTTTACATATGGACACCGTAGGTCCAGCTCGGGTCGGTCGGATGGTGGAAAGTGGTACGTGTTGGTGGTGGTTGATGACTTTTCTCGCTATTCGTGGATCTTTTTCATGGAGAGCAAAGATGAGGTTTTTACTCATGTTCATGACTTGATCTTAAGGTTGCAAAATGAGTTACCAAAGCATGCCATGCGAGCTATTCGCGTGATAATGGCACTTGAATTCAAGAATACTCATTTTGAGACCTTTTGCTCTTCCATAGGTCTTGAACATCGGTTTTCCTCGCCGTATGTCCCACGACAAAATGGAATTGTTGAACGCAAGAATCGGACCCTTGTTGAGGTGGCCAGGACGATGCTTGATGAGCATAGGACTCCTAGGCGCTATTGGGCCGAAGCGATCAACACGGCTTGTTATGTTTCAAATCGCATCTTCCTTCGAGCTTTTACAAAGAAGACTTCTTATGAGTTGCGGTTTGACCGCTTGCCCAAAGTGAGCCATTTTCGGGTGTTTGGCTGCAAGTGCTTTATCTTGAAGAAGGGAAACTTAGACAAATTTGAATCGAGATCTTCTGACGGGATTTTTCTTGGTTATGCATCTCATTCGCATGCTTATCGAGTACTTAACCTTGAAACTAACCGTGTCATGGAGACTTGTGAAGTCACCTTCGACGAGACCGCACCTTGTTCCTCTCCCGTTTTGAAAGTGCGGGTGATGAGGAGATGAACAAGAGCATTTTTGTAGAGGAGGAGCGGGGCGATGCCGATTGGGGTGATCCCAGAGCCGACTCCACCGGCTGCCCCGGTTGACCTGCGACGACTACTTCGGTTGACGGCCCCACTGTTACATCCTCCACCACATGGGGACCGTACGACCGGCTCCTCGGCTTGTTCTAGCTGCACCCGAGGGAGCTCCAGTGCTTGTTGAGGAGGTGTCTTCATCAAGAGAAGCACCGCGACACATTCAAGATCGCCATCCTCCTTCAACCATGATCGGTAACATAAATGAGCGGGTCACTCGCAAACGAGATCTTATGAGATTTTGCACTTTGCACATTCTCGCTTTTGTTGCAAATTTTGAACCCAAAGAAGTGGTTGAGGCATTAACGATCCAGTTGGGTAAATGCCATGCATGAGGAGCTTGAGAACTTTGAGAGAAACCAAGTGTGGGTTTTAGTGCCACCTCCACCTCGGTGTCATCCCATAGGAACCAAGTGGGTGTTCAAGAACAAGCGAGTGAGGATGGGGTTGTGGTGAGAAACAAGGCTAGATTGGTTGCTCGGGGGTATGCTTGTCGAGAAAGAGGGGATAGATTATGAGGAAACTTTTGCACCCGTTGCCCGTTTAGAAGCCATTAGGATCTTCCTAGCCTATGCGGCTTCGAAAGGGTTCAAGTTGTATCAAATGGATGTAAAGAGCGCTTTTACGAATGGGTACATAGATGAGGAAGTGTATGTGAGGCAACCCCGGGCTTTGAAAATCCCAAGCATCCCGACCATGTTTTTAAACTCCACAAAGCCCTATATGGTCTCAAACAAGCCCCAAGAGCGTGGTATGAGCGATTGAAGTCCTTTTTGCTGGGCAAGGGTTTTACCATGGGGTCGGTTGACAAAACCTTGTTTCTCCTCAAGCATGGCGGTGACACTCTCTTGGTGCGATTTATGTCGATGACATCATTTTTGGTGGTTCGTCACATGCTCTTGTTGCAAAGTTTTCGAGATATGATGAGCAGGGAGTTCGAGATGAGCATGATGGGTGAGCTGACGTTCTTTCTCGGTTTGCAAATCAAGCAAACTCGAGAAGGGACATTTGTACATCAAGGCAAGTACACAAAGGATCTTCTGAAGCGCTTCGACATGGGTGATGCCAAGCCACTTCAAACTCCCATGTCGACCACGATCGCCTTGGATGCCGATCTAGAAGGAGAAGTCGTGGACCGAGAAGAGTACCGCGGCATGATCGGGTCGTTCTTTGTACCGACGGCGACAAGGCCCGACATCCGGTTCGCCGTCTTTGTCTTTGCGCACGCTTCCGGTCTTCACCGCGCGCACTTCGCATCGGCGGCATCAAACGCATCTTACGGTACCTTCGCTTCACTCCCGAGCTTGGTCTATGGTACTCGACCTCTTCATCTCTTTCTCTTTCGGGTTATTCGATGCGATTATGCGGGTGATAGAATTAAGAGAAAGTCCACTTCGGAACTTGTGAGTTTTTGGGTTCGTCGTTGATCTCTTGGTCTTCTCGCAAACGGTCTTCTATTTCCCAATCCACTTGTGGCCGAGTATGTCGGCTACTTCTTGCGTGTTGTTCTCGGTTGCTTTGGGTGGCAGCTACCTTGAGAGACTATGGGTTGAACTTTAGGAAAGTGCCTCTTTTCGGTGACTAGTGCCATTAGCGTTGCTAAGAACCCAGTACTCCACTAAAAAACCAAGCACATTGAGATCCGATATCACTTCTTGAGAGATCACCAAGAGAAAGGAGACATAGACCTTCACTGTGAGAACCCATGAACAGCTTTGCCGATATCTTCACAAAGCCCCTCGATCAAACCCGGTTTGCCCACTTGAGAGCGGAGTTGGGCATTTGCTACCCTTTTTAGAGTAGGGTAGCTGTATTTTGATGTATAGTATGATCTTTGGCTTTCTTCTTTGCTTTTGTTTCTTTGGCTTTACATGTGTATCATATTGCATATCATCATGTATCATATTACCTTTGTTGAGCTTCATGACTATAGCGGTTGTTGATTACATTCATGATCTTGCTAGTATGACTTGTGTATATCACTTGGAGCTTGCGGCTTAGGCTTCTTCGATCACTTGCTACATGTTATGAGCTAAGCACATTTTCTAAATGTGAACTTTGCTTAAATCTTGATACAACTCGAAAATTGTTCACCTCTCGAGATGGCAACTAGCATGTGTAGGTTTTGTGAGAACCTTGTTGCTTTCATGTGTATGCTTGAGTTGCTATGTCTCATGTTTCTTGAGTCATTCACTTAGCTCGGATCTCTTGATAATCTTGTGCTAAAACTTGATGTCTAAGCTAAGAAATGATGAAAAGTTTTGAGTTGGATCTTTTACGTCCCACGGCAATGTCACGAGATTGCTTCTCATTCATTCGAGTGAGATGAACTTGGGCATTGTAGTGCTAGTCCACAACCACTCGTGACGAGATAGCTTCCCACTTGCACTAAGGGATGAACTCGGCGTGGTTGAAAAACATGATAAAAACAATCCTTTTGGCGGACGGTTTTTGATCCTCTCGTTCACACATGTCTAAATGAAACCTTGTTAACTACTGTTTTAAATCTGATCAATGTTGTAGTAACAAGTGTTGTTAAGTGTATCTTTGAGACATGATGTGTGACCGTTATATGGGGTAGTTCACTCTTGTATACATGTGTTAGCACTTGTTTTGATCTCCTGCTTATATGTGCAAGGTGCTATTATTTTTGGTGAACACCTTTTATAAAATGCCCAACACCTGATCAAATGCTTATGTTTCATATTTCGTACCACTTGATCAGTTTGAGCATTGGTTTTGTCTTGTGCCTTTTGCTATACACTTGCCATACTTGCTAGATCATCTATGTACTCAAATTGCTATACTTGTGAAGCTCTACCTTTTGCATTTCTTTCATGGCATGATTTGAGGGATAAGTGCATATGCCAACAAGGGGGAGAAACATCCACAAATCCAGAGAGTTCATTGGTGAGAATGCATTTGTCAAGGGGGAGTTGCACTCCGAGTTATGAGTTTGAGCTGTTTTTGCTAGATGTGTTGAGCCGTTGCCTCTTCTTGAGGATCTAGCTGTTTTTCGGTTGTTTTATCTTTGTGCTAGTGGTGTTGAGCCTTTTGCCTCTTCTTGAGGGCTAGCTTTGGTTTTCTTGTTCGCGTCGAGCCGTTGCCCATGTCTTTGGGGACCAAGTTGTGATCTCGCTTTGCTCATTGCAAATGACCTGTTTTCTACTTTTTCTTTGGCTCTTGGTCATTTGGATGAGTTGTCTCAGTTTGTGTTGGTGTTGACAATGCACTCATCAAGGGGAGATTGAGGACACATGGTTTTTCCATAACCATTGTGTGGACCTTTGTGTGATGAGTGATTGTCAACATGCCAACACAAGGCGTGTGTGTGTTCTTACTAACCGATGGCACGCGGCCGTGTCAAACAATGGTGTCTCTTGGCTCATGTTGTCCACGGGTGTCGAGCTCGGAGACGTTGGTCGACGGTCGGTGAAGATCAAGTAGGGCGTGCCGTGGCGACGGACCGGGTGCGGTGAAGGGCGGACGTGAGGCTTGGATCGAGGACTGAGGACCGGGCGGCCAGCCGTGGTGGGCGGCAGGGGACATCGACGGGCGCAAGTGTACACGGCGGGGGATGCGTATGGGCTACGCTACTCGCGGAGGGTTTGGTGGTTTTCGCCTCAAAACCATCGGCGGCGGGTTTCCACGGTTTGCGCCTCAAAACCGGGGCGGAGGTCCCGTGCGGACGGACGACACGTGGCGGCATCGGGAGATTGCTTGGAAGCAAGGCTACCGGTGAGGAGCGCGGTGGCCGTCGGATCAAGTGAAGCCTGAGTTGGACCCTTATGCCCCTGGCTAAGTGGTGTGGCTCTTCATGTATCCAAGGGCAAAGAAGTAATGTAAAATAGACTTGCCCCTATAAATAAAGGATGAGGGTCTCCATTCCCCTCACCTCTTCCATTTCCATTTCTCCTTTTAGGATTTCCCTTCCTCTAGGCTGCTGTGTGAGAGAGAGGTCGCAAGTCTGTGACTTGTACTCGAACCGGTGTGCGTGGCAAGTGAGCGCCTAGTCTCGCTGTTTCCTCCGGGTTTAATCATGTGTCGTGATTCTTGAGTTGTTTTTGTGTTTTTTGAGATCTCGTACGGTCGCGGTGTATCTGACAAAGCTGTTCGAGCTCTCTTTGCCTCTTGTGTTCAATCTGGTGTCTTAATTTTAGATCTTGAGTTCCAGTTCTTCACTATTTTTCTTGGAATTTTTCCTTGATTTTTGTTGAGTTGTTTTTGTGTTTTTCGAGATCTCGTACGGTCGGCAGTGTATCACGTGACCCTTCGAGCTCTCTTTTGCCTCTTGTGTTCAATCATGGTGTCTTGATTTTGAATCTTGAGTTCCTGTTCTTCACTATTTTTATTGGATTTTTTCTTGATTTTTGTTGAGTTGTTTTTGTGTTTTTCGAGATCTCGTACGGTCGGCGAGTGTATACTAGTTCGAGCTCTCTTTTCCTCTTGTGTTCAATCATGGTGTCTTGATTTTGGATCTTGAATTCTGTTCTTCTTCACTATTTTTCTTGGATTTTTTCCTTATTTTTTGTGTCGGCTATTCCCATGTGTTTGCTTGCTTTGATAGATAGCCAAGCACAATCTTGTCTTGATAGATGAACGAATTTTCTGCTGTTTTTCGAGTGAATTTTCACTAGCTCGATTTCTGTTTTTTGCGTGTAACTTGGTTTTCTAAACTCCGATTTCAATTCCGTCATTGCGTTGGGTTTCTATCGCTCTAAAGAATTTATCAAGATACTCACATCACGGTTGGTGCGAGTATCTTAGATTTGGAGACTTTATTTGTTTGGTGATGATTTTGGGACATAGGCCAAATATTTTAAAAGAAATTTGAGGCTCCCATTCACCCCTGCGTCGCCGTTTCGGTCCTTCAATATTGATGAACCATCTCCTCGCTAACTGCACGCGCGCGCGCTCAGCGTTCAGTCCAACGCCAAGCGCGCCCAGCGCCAGCGGCCCGTCGTCAAATCAAACCATGGACGTGCCGCTGCTGCTACTGGGCTCCACAGCCGTCTCCGTCGTGGCATGGTGCCTCATGCTCCGCCGCCCAGCGCGAGGCAACAGGGAAGAAGCGAAGCGGCAGCTTGCGCCGGGTCCGGGGCGGCAGTCTTCAGGCAACCTGCCCGAGTGGGCTCTCATCCGCACCGAGACCATGTGCGCGTTGGCGCAAGAGTACGGCCCGCTGTTCGGCTCCGGTTCGCGGCGCGAGTGGTGGTGGCCGCGTCGCGCGCGTGGCGGCGCGGCCGGCTGCGCGCCCACGCGCCAACTTCGGCAACCGCCCGCCAAACTCCGGCGCGGAGCACGTGGCGTACAACTACCGGGACCTGGTGTTCGCGCCCTACGGGTCCGAGGTGGCGCGGCTATGCGGGGGCCTTGCGCGCTCCACCCTCTTCTCCGCCAAGGCCACGGACGACCTCCGCGGCATCGGGGAGGGCGAGGTGGCGCTCATGGTGCGGCGGCTCATCCGGCAAGGCGTCCGGCACGCCGCCGTGCCGTTGGGACGGTGGCCCCAACATCTGCGCGACCAACACGCTGGCACGGGCCACGGTGGGCCGGCGCGTGTTCGCGGTCGACGGAGGGGAGGAAGCCAGTGAGGACACATGGTTTTTCCATAACCACTGTGTGGACCTTTGTGTGATGAGTGATTGTCAACATGCCAACACAAGGCGTGTGTGTTCTTACTAACCGATGGCACGCGGATACGTGTCAAACAATGGTGTCTCTTGGCTCATGTTGTCTGTAGGTGTCGAGCTTGGAGACGGTGGCCGACGGTCGGTGAAGATCAAGTAGGGCGTGCGTGCTGACGGACCGGGTGCGGTGAAGGGCGGACGTGAGGCTTGGATCGAGGGACCGAGGACCGGGCGGCCGGCCGTGGTGGGCGGCCGTTGGGACATCGACGAGCGCAAGTGTACACGGCGGGGGATGCGTATGGGCTCGCTACTCGCGGAGGGTTTGGTGGTTTCGCCTCAAAACCATCGACGGCGGGTTTCCTGGTTTGCGCCTCAATACCGGGGGCGGAGGTCCCGATGCGGACGGACGACCCGTGGCGGCATCGGGGAGATTGCTTGAAAGCAAGGCTACCGGTGAGGAGGCGCGGTGGCCGTCGGATCAAGTGAAGCCTGAGTTGGACCCTTATGCCCACGACTAAGTGGTGTGGCTCTTCATGTATCCAAGGGCAAAGAAGGAATGTAAAATAGACTTGCCCCTATAAATAAAGGATGAGGGTCTCCCCTTCCCCTCACCTCTTCCATTTTCCATTTCTCCTTTTAGGATTTCCCTTCCTCTAGGCTGGCATGTGAGAGAGGTCTGCAAGTCTGTGACTTGTACTCGAACCGATGTGCGTGGCAAGGCGCGCCTAGTCTCAGCTGTTTCCTCCGGGTTTAATCATGTGTCTGTGATTCTTGAGTTGTTTTTGGGGTTTTTGAGATCTCGTACAGTCAGCAGGTGTATACAGCAGACTGTTCGAGCTCTCTTTTGCCTCTTGTGTTCTCGATTTTTGCTGTGATTTTCGTGCCTGATTTTTCCTCATTTTGTTCTTGGCTACGATCTGAAATTCCCGGAGTTATAGTTCACCTCGAGTGATGATTTTCTGGGATTTGGTTCCTGCCTAGGTGAATTTGGTCTATGCGAAATTTCAGATCAAGTCTCTGAGTATTGAGTTGGTTCTTGTGGATTCTTTGGCCGCCTCCTTCTTCTGTTCATAGAGTTCTTGCTGTCTGTCGTCGTCGATTTATAGAACCGAGGCTACAAGGAACCAGCAGCTGCTGCGGCGCCTAGCGTCTCTTCCATATCTCAGCAGGAGATTTGTCTCTTGGATCGAGCGGCTAGGCGATGTCTCTATGCCGTTCGTCTCTCTCTAGCCGAAAAGTGCAGCACACATTCGTATTTCTTTTTGATTGAAGCTTGTTTTTCTTTTCTTTGGAGCGCAGCACCGTTCTTGCACTGGAACTGTGTTGTGCTCTTGCTCGAACAAACCAAAGTACACCGATCCTAGTCGGATTTGATAGCGCACAATCTTGCAGCACGGTAGCCGCTCCTAGCTGCGACATGAATTTTATTTGCTAAACAAGTACTCTATCCTGTCCGAAGGTTGCGAACGGCAAGAGCCGAGGACACCAATTCTTTTTACTAAATAGCAAGCGGCTTGCTTTCTCGTGAATTGTTTTTGCTATCTTGAGGTGTCCCTGTCAAGCTACGGGGAAGAAGCTAATTCATTTGGACACTAGTACGCAAATTGGAGCTACCGTGGTGCACCGCCCCTTTTTGGTTGAGAGGGATGAACAAATTTCCTGGTGTTTTTCTGCAGAATTTTCACTAGCTCGATTTCTAGTCTTGTGTGTTGTTTCGTCGTTTGTGCTCCGATTCACTTTTCGTTTGTTGCGTTGGGTTTCTAACACCCTAAAGAATTTTTCTAGATACTTCCATCACCGGTTGGTGCGAGTATTTTAGATTTAGGGATTTTACTTCTTGGGGTTTGAATTTGGGACGCGGCCAAATATTTCATGAGAAATTTAAGGCTCCCATTCACCCACTCTGGTCGCCGATTACGGTCCTTCAATTGGTATCGGAGCCGGTTAAGGATCACTTCACCTTAATCGGTCCGTGATCCCCGGCGACATCATGGAGAACCGTGGGCTTGGAAAGCCACCGCGCCCGATGGCAAGAACTATCCCTATTGGAAGATCCGCATGTCGGCGCATCTCCAAGGGATTGATTCGCGTGTTTGGGAGATCTGTGAGAATGCGGACTACGTGGTACTTGCTGCCCGTGTTGACCAAGCACGGTCGACCAACACAAGGCGAACAACTTCTAACGGACACTTGTCTTGTTTTACGCTCTTTCTATGGAGGAATTTGAGCGTGTTTCGATTGTACCACTGCTCGAGAGAGATCGGTCTAGACTGCAGAAATACCATGAGGTCTACCGCCCATGTCAAGACCGGACTCTATGAGACACACAAGAGAGAGTATGAGAACTTTGTTCAAATCGATGGTGAATCTATTGATTCTTTATTCACTCGCTTTCAAACCATCGTGAACAAGATGAGGGCAAACAACCCTCAGATGCCCTATGACGATCATCAGAGAGCGCTTAAGCTTCTATATGCTCTAGATCGGAGGGTTTGGGAAGTAAAGGTCTCGGCGATCATCGAATCGCCCGGCTATGAGACTCTCCTTGTGGATGAGCTGTTCGGTAAGCTCAAGTCCACCGAGATTGACCACCGAGACGCGGCGAGGATCGGAAATCCGTACGCACCTACCATGGCTTTGGTCTCGAGTACGGAGGTTCAAGTTCTTTGACTAACCCTTCACGGCTATCTTTTGCCTTGTCTTCTCGGGTCTCGGCTACGAGAGAGCGAGATGGAGGCTCTTGGGGACGACGAGCTCGCCTTGGTGATTAGCCGGTTCTCACGGTTTCACAACAACCGTTTGAATCGCCGGCGTGGCATCACCAAGCAAGGATGCTTCGGTGTGGAGATCCCGACCACTACGTCGCCAACCGTCCCAAGGCCGACAAGAACCACTACAACAACAAGAACGACTACGGCAAAGCGCAAGGACAAGCACGAGTCTTCCACACCCAAGTACAAGTACAAGTACAAGGGAAGATTCGACAAGGAGGCGGTCAAGAAGAAGTTCTGAGAAGCAAGAGGCGAAGCGACGAGCCTTCCTCGCATCCCTCGATCTCGACGACGACTCAGGTACAACGGCTCACCCCCAAGTGATGATGAGGCCGAGCAAAAGGTCGAGAACAAGTTCAACGGCCTGTGCTTCTTCGGCGACTCAAGCTTGGAGGCTACTTGCACCATGGCACTCGACGAGTCTACCCCAAGCATTGAGAAGAACACGACACCGAGCCTGAGGTAGAACAAAATCTCGAGTCCCTTGCTTCTGAGGTTGAAAACTTGACTACCACTTTGCTTAGTCAAGATGCTTTGCTTAAGCGTCTTGCTTTCGTGAGAGAAAAGATTTCAAGGCTAAGTGGGAGCTTGCTTTGTCAAAGATCTAGAGTCTGTTAGGGAGTCTATGCACATCTGCGATGAGTCGAGTGTGATGCTTGTGCCATTCATATGGCGAACCTAGCTGATGTGCGGTCCAAGTATGTGGCTTTGGTAGATGAGCTTGATGAGGTTAAGGCTAGGTCTATCTCGTGAGTCCTTGCAAATCTTGTGATGAGCTGAAGCGAGCTAGGTGAGAAAATGACTAGGATTGCCATGCTAGAGAAAACTAGTCGGATGTGCTTGTTGTGAAGCTTTGGAACTAGAACTAGACTCTTGTAGGCATGACAAGAAAAGGGCCGAAGAAGAAATCACAAATCTTCGGTCCATGCTCGGTTGGTTGTCTTGCGGTGAACCGCTGACTTGGCATGATGATGAGTCGGTTCAAGAGGAACGACACAACGGGATTAGGCTTTGCTACAGGTGGGAAGGGTGAAAATATTTTTGGTAAGGTTGGTGAACACGGTGGTATGAGTGCATCGAGAAATCCACCAAGCCTTCCACTACTCCCAAGTTGATCAAAATCACTCCACCTCGGCCTAACAAGCCCGAGTGTGAAAGATGGTGTGTTTGAGGAACCTCCCAAAGCTTCACCTCCAAAACAAGTGTGGACTCCCAAGCCAAACCACCTAAGGAACCCACTTGACACACTTCCCGACATCTCTATTAAACCCCTCCAAAGAACAAGCAAACCCAAAGAGTGACCCATACCCATGAGAGAGTGAGTAAACCACCACCCAAGAGAGACGTGTATCACCGTGATTATTGTCACCATGATGGTCACTTGTTTGAGTTACGCTTTCGGAGGAAGAGAGATGAGCGGCATGAGTATGAGCTTTTCCATAACTCTACTCATGGTGTGTTTGCTCCACGTTTCCGAGGCACGAGTGCTAGGCCAAGAGGTGCAACACCTCAAGGACCTAGGCCTCAAGGTGTGAGACCACGAGGTGGTCGTGCCCGGCGGGGTTCAGGGTTTTTCTTATGACCTTGGATCTCGTGATCGTGGCTTTCGGTCTTACGGATGAGCGGACCCACGTTTTTCTCGTCGTGGTGATCGCTCTACTCAAATGGGACATGGCATGCATGATGCTTTTGTTAACACTTCTCATGGGTGAATGAGCCAACACTGGTTTTCTCCTCAGTTTACTAACCCCAGTGTTGGATCATTTGCTCATCCCATGTCTCGCTATTAATGCGGGATGAAGGGCTGGAGAACACGTGGCTAGTTGATTCCGGTTGCTCTCGACACATGACCGGGAACTCAAAATGGTTCTCCGCCTCACCCAAATGAAGTGTAGTGAATACATTACATTTGGGGATAACAGCAAAGGGTAAAGTGCTTTCACGTGGGTCCATCCGTCTAAATGAGAACTTTGTGCTTAAGGATGTGGCCTTGGTTTCAAATTTGCACTTCAATCTCTTTGTTTCTCGGCTTCTTGATGACGGTTTTGAGGTTCGGTTTAAGCCAAGACTTTGTCGTGTTCTTGATGCTCGGGAGAACCTCGTTTGCAAGATTGTGCCTTTTGGGAAAGTGTTTCGTGCTGATTTTTCTCGCTCATTTGGTCTTTCCTACCGTTTGATGGCAAACTCCTCCTCGAGCTGCGGAAGTGGCACCGCAGACTTGGTCACTTGAGTTTCGACTTGCTTGCAGATTGAGCTCACTTGATCTAATTCGGGGTTTGCCCAAGCTCAAGTTTGAGAAGGATCTTGTTTGTCATCCGTGCCGTCACGGGAAGATGATTGCGGCTTCTCATCCTCCCGTGAACCAAGTGATGACCAAGGGGCCCGGCGAGCTTTTACATATGGACACCGTAGGTCCAGCTCGGGTCCGTCGGATGGTGGAAAGTGGTACGTGTTGGTCGTGGTTGATGACTTTTCTCGCTATTCGTGGGTCTTTTTCATGGAAAGCAAAGATGAGGCTTTTACTCATGTTCATGACCTGATCTTAAGGTTGCAAAATGAGTTACCAAAGCATGCCATGCGAGCTATTCGCAGTGACAATGGCACTGAATTCAAGAATACTCGTTTTGAGACCTTTTGCTCATCCATAGGTCTTGAACATCAGTTTTCTCGCCATATGTCCCACAAAAAATGGGATTGTTGAACGCAAGAATCGGACCCTTGTTGAGATGGCCGGGACGATGCTTGATGAGCATAGGACCCCTAGGCGCTATTGGGCCGAAGCAATCAACACGGCTTGTCATGTTTCAAATCGCATCTTCCTTCGAGCTTTTACAAAGAAGACTTCTTATGAGTTGCGATTTGGTCGTTTGCCCAAAGTGAGCCATTTTCGTGTGTTTGGTACGCAAGTGCTTTATCTTGAAAAAGGGAAACTTAGACAAATTTGAATCGAGATCCTCTCGACGGGATTTTTCTTGGTTATGCATCTCATTCGCATGCTTATCGAGTACTTAACCTTGAAACTAACCATGTCATGGAGACTTGTGAAGTCACCTTCGACGAGACCGCACCTTGTTCTTCTCCCCCGTCTTTGAGAGTGCGAGGTGATGAGGAGATGAACAAGAGCATCTTTGTGGAGGAGGAGCGAGGATGATGCTGATTGGGGTGATCCGAGCCGACTCCACCGGCTGCCCCGAGTTGACCCTGCGATGACTACTTCCGTTGACGGCCCTACTCCCACGTCTTCTACCACATGGGGATCGTACGACGAGGCTCCTCGGCTTGTTCGAGGCACTTTTTGAGGAAGCTCATTGTTGTTGAAGGGGAGGCGTCTTCATCAAGAGAAGCACGCGACACATTCAGCATCGCCATCCTCCTTCAACCATGATCGGTAACATAAATGAGCGGGTCACTCGCAACGGATCTTATGAGATTTTCGCACTTTGCACATTCTACTTTTGTTGCAAATTTCGAACCCAAAGAAGTGGTTGAGGCATTAACTCGATCCAGTTGGGTAAATGCCATGCATGAGGAGCTTGAGAACTTTGAGAGAAACCAAGTGTGGGTTTTAGTACCACCTCCACCTCGGTGTCATCCCCATAGGAACCAAGTGGGTGTTCAAGAACAAACGAGTGAGGATGGGGTTGTGTGTGAGAAACAAGGCTAGGTTGGTTGCTCGGGGGTACTATCGAGAAGAAGGGATAGATTATGAGGAAACCTTTGCACTGTTGCTGTTTAGAAGCTTGTTTTTCTTTTCTTTGGAGCGCAAAGACCGTTCTTACTGGAAGCTGCGTTGTGCTCTTCCTCGAGACAAACCGGTACCGATCCTAGTCGGATTTGGCGCGCACAATCTTGCGGCAACGGTAGCCGCTCCTAGCTGCAGTACATGAATTTTATTTGCTAAACAAGTACTCTATCTCCAACGAGCGAACGTAGCAAGAAGCCGAGGACACCAATTCTTTTTACTAAATAGCAAGCAGCTTGCTTTCTCGTGAATTGTTTTTGCTATCTTGAGGTGTCCCTATCAAGCTACGGAAGAAGCTAATTCATTTGGACACTAGTACGCAAATTGGAGCTACCGTGGTGCACCTCGACTTTTTTGGTTGAGAGGGATGAACAAATTTCCTGGTGTTTTTCTACAAATTTTCACTAGCTCGATTTCTAGTCTTGTGTGTTGTTTCGTCGTTTGTGCTCCGATTCACTTTCCGTTTGTTGCGTTGGGTTTCTAACACCCTAAAGAATTTTTCTAGATACTTCCATCACCGGTTGGTGCGAGTATTTTAGATTTAGGGATTTTACTTCTTGGGGTTTGAATTTGGGACGGCGGCCAAATATTTCACGAAAATTTAAGGCTCCCATTCACCCCCCTGGTCGCCGATTACGGTCCTTCAATTGGTATCGGAGCCGGTTAAGGATCACTTCACCTTAATCGGTCCGTGATCCCCGAAGCGACATCATGGAGAACCGTGGGCAGAAAGCCACCGCACTTCTCGATGGCAAGAACTATCCCTATTGGAAGATCCGCATGTCGATTCTCCAAGGGATTGATTCGCGTGTTTGGGAGATCTTTGTGAGAATGCGGACTACGTGGTACTTGCTGCCCGTGTTGACCAAGCACTGCAGATCGACCAACACAAGGCGAACAACACTTGCCGAACGTCTTGTTTTACTCTTTCTATGGAGGAATTTGAGCGTGTTTCGACAGGTACCATTGCTCGAGAGATCTGGTCTAGGCTGAGAAATACCATGAGGGTACCGCCCATGTCAAGACCGAGACTCTATGAGACACACAGAGAGAGTATGAGAACTTTGTTCAAATCGATGATGAATCTATTGATTCTTTATTCACTCGCTTTCAAACCATCGTGAACAAGATGAGGGCAAACAACCCTCGGATGCCCTATGACGATCATCGAGAGCGCTTAAGCTTCTATATGCTCTAGATCGGAGGTTTGGGAAGTAAAGGTCTCGGCGATCATCGAATCCGGCTATGGACTCTCACCGTGGATGAGCATTCGGTTAAGCTCAAGTCCACCGAGATTGACCACCGGACGCGAGCGGGATCGGGAATCCATACGCACCTACCATGGCTTTGGTCTCGGGTACGGGAGGTTCAAGTTCTTTGACTAACCCTTCACAAACAAGGTCTTTTGCCTTGTCTTCTGCGGGTCTCGGCTACGAGAGGACGCAGATGGAGGCTCTTGGGGACTGACGAGCTCGCCTTGGTGATTAGCGGTTCTCACGGTTTCACAACAACCGTTTGAATCGCCGGCGTGGCATCACCAAGCAAGGATGCTTGGGTGTGGAGATCCCGACCACTACGTCGCCAACCTCCCAAGGCCGACAAGAACCACTACAACAACAAGAACGACTACAGCAAGCGCAAGGACAAGCACGAGTCTTCCACACCCAAGTACAAGTACAAGTACAAGGGAAGATTCGACAAGGAGCGGTCAAGAAGAAGTTCCCGGAGAAGCAAGAGGCGAAGCGGCGAGCCTTCTCGCATCCCTCGGCCGATCTCGACGACGACTCCGACAACGGCTCACCCCAAGTGATGATGAGGCCGAGCAAAAGGTCGAGAACAAGTTCAACGAAATTTGTAGCCGTGCTTCTTGACTCCAAGCTTGGAGGCTACCGCACCATGGCACTCGGCCGCAGTCTACCCCAAGCATTGAGAAGAACGACGACACCGAGCCCGAGGTAGAACAAAATCTCGAGTCCCTTCTTCTTGAGGTTGAAAACTTGACTACCACTTTGCTTAGTCAAGATGCTTTGCTAAAGCGTCTTTGCTCGTGAGAGAAAAGATTTCAAGGCTAAGTGGGAGCTTGCTGTCAAAGATCTAGAGTCATTTTAGGGAGTACGTGCACATCTCCGATGAGTCGAGTGTGATGCTTGTGCCATTCATATGGCGAACCTAGCTGATGTGCGGTCAAGTATGTGGCTTTGGTAGATGAGCTTGATGAGGTTAAGGCTAGGTCTGTCTCGTGAGTCCTTGCAAATCTTGTGATGAGCTGAAGTCGAGCTAGGTGAGAAAATGACTAGGATTGCCATGCTAGAGAAAACTAGTCAAGTTTCTAGATGTGCTTGTTGTGAAGCTTTGGAACTAGAACTAGACTCTTGTAGGCATGACAAAGAAAAGGGCCGAAGAAGAAATCACAAATCTTCGGTCCATGCTCCGGTTGGTTGTCTTGCGGTGAACCGCGGCTTGGCATGATGATGAGTCGTTCAAGAGGGGAACCGACACACGGATTAGGCTTTGCTACGAGTGGGAAGGGTGAAAATATTTTTTGTAAGGTTGGTGAACACGTGGTATGAGTGCATCGAGAAATCCACCAAGCCTTCCACTACTCCCAAGTTGATCAAAATCACTCCACCTCACCCTAACAAGCCCGGTGTGAAAGACGGTGTGTTTGAGGAACCTCCCAAAGCTTCACCTCCAAAACAAGTGTGGACTCCCAAGCCAAAACCACCTAAGGAACCCACTTGACACACTTCCCGACATCTCTATTAAACCCCCTCCAAAAGAAAAAGCAAACCCAAAGAGTGACCCATACCCATGAGAGAGTGAGTAAACCACCACCCAAGAGAGAGGTGTATCCGTGATTATTGTCACCATGATGGTCACTTGTTTGAGTTACGCTTTAGGAGGAAGAGATGAGCGGCATGAGTATGAGCTTTTCCATAACTCTACTCATGGTGTGTTTGCTCCACGTTTCCGAGAGGCACGGTGCTAGGCCAAGAGGTGCAACACCTCAAGGACCTAGGCCTCAAGGTGTGAGACCACGAGGTGGTCGTGCCCCGGCGGGTTCAGGTTTTTCTTATGACCTTGGATCTCGTGATCGTGGCTTTCGAGTCTTACGATGAGCGGACCACGTTTTCTCGTCGTGGTGATCGCTCTCTCAAATGGGACATGGCATGCATGATGCTTTTGTTAACACTTCTCATGGGCGAATGAGCCAACTGCTTGGTTTTCTCCTCGGTTTACTAACCCCGAGTGTTGGATCATTTGCTCATCCCATGTCTCGCTATTGATGTGATGAAGGGAATTGGAGAACACGTGGCTGGTTGATTCCGGTTGCTCTCGACACATGACCGGAACTCAAAATGGTTCTCCGGCCTCACCCAAATGAAGTGTAGTGAATACATTACATTTGGGGATACTTGTGCAAGGGTAAAGTGCTTTCACGTGGGTCCATCCGTCTAAATGAGAACTTTGTGCTTAAGGATGTGGCCTTGGTTTCAAATTTGCACTTCAATGCTGTTTCTCGGCTTCTTGATGACGGTTTTGAGGTTCGGTTTAAGCCAAGACTTTGTCGTGTTCTTGATGCTCGGGAGAACCTCGTTTGCAAGATTGTGCCTTTTGGGAAAGTGTTTCGTGCTGATTTTTCTCGCTCATTTGGTCTTTCCGCTGTTTGATGGCAAACTCCTCCTCGAGCTCCTCGGAAGTGGCACCGCAGACTTGGTCACTTGAGTTTCGACTTGCTTGCAAGATTGAGCTCACTTGATCTAATTCGGGGTATGCCCAAGCTCAAGTTTGAGAAGGATCTTGTTTGTCATCCGTGCCGTCACGGGAAGATGATTGCAGCTTCTCATCCTCCCGTGAACCAAGTGATGACCAAGGGGCCCGGCGAGCTTTTACATATGGACACCGTAGGTCCAGCTCGGTCCGGGGTCGGATGGTGGAAAGTGGTACGTGTTGGTCGTGGTTGATGACTTTTCTCGCTATTCGTGGGTCTTTTTTCATGGAAAGCAAAGATGAGGCTTTTACTCATGTTCATGACCTGATCTTAAGGTTGCAAAATGAGTTACCAAAGCATGCCATGCGAGCTATTCACGGTGACAATGGCACGAATTCAAGAATACTCGTTTTGAGACCTTTTGCTCATGCATAGGTCTTGAACATCGGTTTTCCTCGCCATATGTCCCATGACAAATGGGATTGTTGAGCGCAAGAATCGGACCCTTGTTGAGATGGCCGGGACGATGATCATTGCAAATGACCTATTTTATGCTTTTTCTTTGGCTCTTGGTCATTTGGATGAGTTGTCTCTGGTTTGTGTTGGCATGTTGACAATGCACTCATCAAGGGGGAGATTGAGGACACATGGTTTTTCCATAACCACTGTGTGGACCTTTGTGTGATGAGTGATTGTCAACATGCCAACACAAGGCGTGTGTGTTCTTACTAACCGATGGCACGCGGATACGTGTCAAACAATGGTGTCTCTTGGCTCATGTTGTCTGTAGGTGTCGAGCTTGGAGACGGTGGTCGACGGTGGGTGAAGATCAAGTAGGGAGTGCCGTGCTGACGGACCGGGTGCGGTGAAGGGCGGACGTGAGGCTTGGATCGAGGGACCGGACCGGGCGGCCCCGTGGTGGCCGACAGCTAGGGACATCGACGAGCGCAAGTGTACACGGCGGATGCGTATGGGCTACGCTACTCGCGGAGAGTTTGGTGGTTTCGCCTCAAAACCATCGACGGCGGGTTTCCGTGGTTTGCGCCTCAAAACCGGGGGCGGAGGTCCCGATGCGGACGGACGACACGTGGCGGCATCGGGGAGATTGCTTGGAAGCAAGGCTACCGGTGAGGAGGCGCGGTGGCCGTCGGATCAAGTGAAGCCTGAGTTAGACCCTTATGCCCCTGGCTAAGTGGTGTGGCTCTTCATGTATCCAAGGGCAAATAAGGAATGTAAAATAGACTTGCCCCTATAAATAAAGGATGAGGGTCTCCCTTCTCCCTCACCTCTTCCATTTTCCATTTCTCCTTTTAGGATTTCCCTTCCTCTAGCCGCCATGTGAGAGAGAGGGTCCGCAAGTCTCCGTGACTTGTACTCGAACCGATGTGCGTGGCAAGCCGAGCGCCTAGTCTCGCCATTTCCTCCTTTAATCATGTGTCTGTGATTCTTGAGTTGTTTTTGGGGTTTTTTGAGATCTCGTACGGTCAGCGAGTGTATTATGAGATTTCGAGCTCTTTGCCTCTTGTGTTCTCGATTTTTGCTATGATTTTCGTGCCTGATTTTTCCTCATTTTGTTCTTGGCTACGATCTGAAATTTCCGGAGTTATAGTTCACCTCGAGTGATGATTTTAGGGATTTGGTTCCTGCCTAGGTGAATTTGGTCTATGCGAAATTTCAGATCAAGTCTCAAGTATTGAGTTGGTTCTTGTGGATTCTTTGGCCGCCCTTCTTCATAGAGTTCTTGCTGTCTGTCGTCGTCGATTTATAGAACCGAGGCTACAAGGAACCAGCAGCTGCTGCGGCGCCTAGCGTCTCTTCCATATCTCAGCAGGAGATTTGTCTCTTGGATCGAGAGCAGCTAGACTGATGTCTCTATGCCGTTCGTCTCTCTCCTAGCCGAAAAGTGCAGCACCTGTTCGTATTTCTTTTTGATTGAAGCTTGTTTTTCTTTTCTTTGGAGCGCAGCACCGTTCTTGCCTGGAACTGCGTTGTGCTCTTCCTCGAGACAAACCAGTACACCGATCCTAGTCGGATTTGACTGGCGCACAATCTTGCAGCACGGTAGCCGCTCCTAGCTGCAGTACATGAATTTTATTTGCTAAACAAGTACTCTATCCTGTCCAGCAGTTGCGAACAGCAAGAGCCGAGGACACCAATTCTTTTTTACTAAATAGCAAGCAGCTTGCTTTCTCGTGAATTGTTTTTGCTATCTTGAGGTGTCCCTATCAAGCTACAGGAAGAAGCTAACTTCATTTGGACACTAGTACGCAAATTGGAGCTACCGTGGTGCCTGCCAGCTTTTTGGTTGAGAGGGATGAACAAATTTCCTGGTGTTTTTCTGCAGAATTTTCACTAGCTCTGATTTCTAGTCTTGTGTGTTGTTTCGTCGTTTGTGCTCCGATTCACTTTCCGTTTGTTGCGTTGGGTTTCTAACACCCTAAAGAATTTTTCTAGATACTTCCATCACCGATTGGTGCGAGTATTTTAGATTTAGGGATTTTACTTCTTGGGGTTTGAATTTGGGAAAGCGGCCAAATATTTCACGAGAAATTTAAGGCTCCCATTCACCCCCCCTCTGGTCGCCGATTACGGTCCTTCAGCCAGGGAGTTCAAGGACATGGTGGTGGAGCTGATGCAGCTCGCCGGGGTGTTCAACGTCGGGGACTTCGTGCCGGCGCTAGCGTGGCTCGACCCGCAGGGCGTGGTCGGCAAGATGAAGCGGCTGCATCGCAGGTACGACGATATGATGAACGTGATCATCAGGGAGCGGAAGGCTGTGGAGGAAGGCAAGGACCTGCTCAGCGTGCTGCTGGCCAGGATGCGAGAGCAGCGATCGCTCGTGGCGGGCGAGGACAGCACGGTAAACGAGACGGACATAAAAGCACTCCTCCTCGTAAGTTTCTTGTTTCCGGTGCACGAGACAGCGACATGCCGACATGCATGTCCTATATTCCTCACATGGTGCATGTACTTTCTGCATGGGCATACCATGCATGACCACAGAACCTCTTCACGGCGGGGACGGACACGACGTCGAGCACGGTGGAGTGGGCGCTGGCTGAGCTGATCCGGCACCCGTACGTGCTCAAGAAGGCGCAGCAGGAGCTGGATGCCGTCGTGGGCCGTGACCGCCTTGTATCCGAATCGGACCTCCCGCACCTCACGTACCTGACGGCGGTGATCAAGGAGACGTTCCGGCTGCACCCGTCGACGCCGCTGTCGCTGCCCCGCGTCGCCGCGGAGGAGTGCGAGGTGGACGGGTTCCACATCCCGGCCGGCACCACGCTGCTCGTGAACGTGTGGGCGATCGCCCGCGACCCAGCGGCGTGGCCCGACGAGCCGCTCCAGTTCCGGCCCGCCCGCTTCCTGCCCGGTGGATCGCACGCGGGCGTCGACGTCAAAGGAAGCGACTTCGAGCTCATCCCGTTCGGCGCCGGCCGCAGGATCTGCGCGGGGCTCAGCTGGGGCCTGCGCATGGTCACGCTCATGACGGCCACGCTCGTGCACGCCATGGACTGGGACCTCGCCGACGGCATGACTGCGGATATGCTGGACATGGAGGAGTCGTACGGGCTCACCCTGCAGCGCGCCGTGCCGTTGATGGTTTGTCCTGCACCTAGGCTGCTGCCGTCTGCCTACGCAACGGAGTAGGCGGGAAAAAACGGATTCTCGGTTGCTATTCCTGTCTGTCCGTCCGTATGGCTCGTCAAATCATTTTCATATTTTCATTTTTGCATATGCATGATTAGTAAAGTTTTGCATGCATACGTTTAGTGAGTGCATCTGTAGTGTCTCCAAAGTCCGAACGCTTGCTAATTCTTTATGTGCCGTCAACGTACGGCGAGACACGGCATCCTTTATTATGAAAATAAGAGGTTCGTTATGTTTATAATCATAGTATTATCAGAGTTCATATACTATATGCATACACATTACAAGCACACTCTACTTGTAGTACATACCTCTCTCTTTACTTTGAGCATTTACATTTGAGCAACTACTTACGTCTTTACCTCTTTAGAATAATTGCTATATATGCTAGAGTTGGGTTGGAACGTGTAGTGTAAAAAACTTTTGTGCCGTAGAAATATTTTTAGACAAGAGAGGGTGAAATGAGTTAAACGGTAGGACTCTACTATAGTGAGAAAATTTAGATTAGCCCAATTCACACCCTTTTTCTTATTAGGCATCTTGATCTTTTCAGCTGTTAATGGATTAGAGGCTGGCCAATGCTCTTTATGTGCCTCCCTCTAAGAGCAAGTATAATAAAAGGTTAGAATTAGGTTCTATGCTATGTAGAGAGAGGAGAGGAGATAGAAAACAAACGGTATGTAAGTCTACAACTAACTTATGCATAAGAATAGAAGAACTTCGTGAGAGTGAACAGTGAGTCATAGGGGTGAGTTAACTACTATTCAATATACTTATAGGTAGGCTGTCAAAGCAAAGGGGCGGATCTTGTATAGGTGCCCATGTATTCCCGGCAATACTGAACAATAAATTTGCTAAACTATTATGCATATATCAAGTATACAAATACATTGCATTTACGGAAAGGGCACAAAAAAAGTGCACTTATATATCGGCCTATAATCTGAACACACTACACCATGATGACTTCCGAGCATCTCCAAGAGTTTGCTAAAATTTACTTGCCAAATCTTGTGATTTGGCAAGTGAATAAAATATATGGCAAGTGAAATATTGTAGCATCTCCAATAGTTTGCCATTTTGGCTTGGCAAAAATCAAAATAGTAGGCCCACTTGCAACCGGTCAACTGTTTTGGCAAAAATCAAGTGGTTGCATGCGTGATGGCAAAAATCAAGTGGTTACATGCATGATGGCAACGCGATGGCAACCCTCTTCGCGCGCGCATATATGCGCGTGGAGGGGTGGAATTTGGCAACTTGCTAAAATTTACCAAGTTGGATGCCAAACTGTTGGAGGAGATTTTTTCTTATTTTGCCAAAAATAAATGGATGCCAAGTGAAGATGGTAAACTCTTGGAGATGCTCTAAGTGCATATAAATTGTTACTCCCTCCGTCATGATATATAGCAAATTCTTGCTATTTTGAGATAAAATAATAGAGAGAACAATAGACGCATGTATCCTTCAGTTACCTTCCTTATATATTGAAATTTGATTCGATTCCCATAATTAAAGGATAAACTTTCAACCTTCTTATACAAAATATGCAAGGAAATGAATTACTTTCTATATAGAAAATAATCATGTAGTTTTATTTAAGTAAACATTATCTTTTTGTTCCCCGGATGTACTATATTTCAGAACAAATTCAAAAGACAGAATACCCTATATATTACAGGACGGAGGGAGTATTACCTAGTCGCTCAAATAGGATCTTCACTCTCGTCCCTCATTGACCTATAATCTGAACACACTACACCATGATGACTTCCGTAAGACACACCGAGCTTGGTGGGGATGTGCTCTGCTGCCGGACATCAGCAGGATTTCGATTGCGCCGCACCAATTCCCTAGCTCATCTGCAATTTGGGGATCTGAAATACGTGGGCTAACATTTTCAAATCAAATGGAGAAGAAGATTCAAAGTATAGAGAAGGGGCGAAGCTCACCGCTGGAGCTGGATTCCTCCACCGGTGATGGCGACAGCGAGCTCGCCTCACCGAAGGCGGCCGTCGCCACGGCCAGCGTCAAGTGCGAGGGCGTCGAGTTGACGGTGACTGAGCGCAACGAGGTGGCAAGGGGCGGCGGCGCGCTTGCTGGACAATGAGAGCTTCATGGAAGCGGGGTAGCCGCCGGGATCGGTCTCATCATGTAGCCACGGGTTGGGGGTTGGTTTGAATGGATCGAAGACATATTTGCCGGTCAATACAAGGATCTAACTGAAAGATGTAATGTTTCGTGCGGGGGTAAACTGTAAAACATATGATGGTGTTGTGTCGCTCGTACGTTCAAGATCTAATGAACCAGGATAGAAGTTTGCATGTTTCCATCTATCATTGAGTTTACACTACATGTTTTCCCCTGTATATAGGCATGTGCATCTTGTTCATCTATCGCCCACCTAATCCTCAAGTATTATTTCAACCTTAAAATCAAATCAAATCATATCATACTAGCTGGCCTCCCGCGCGTTGCCGCGGGCGCTAGGGAGAATTACACAATTGGGTCGATATGTTTCTATATGTTTATGCTTCTGTATCTATCATATATAGTTGTTGATTAACATATGAAAAGTTAAAAATATAATAGTAATCTAAATGGTGTATATATAGGTAACATTGGAACTACTCATTTGTAGGAGAGAACGTTTTGAACCCTGATGTCCTTATTATCCTTCAGGCTTGAGGCATAGCACATACAAATACAGTCTCCAAGCATAAATTTGGACAAATCCCAATCTGATGATATATTCATAAAATCAAATACATTCCCAAAAAAAAGAATATTATGATGAGTAAGGGAGTTTCTAACACTACCAGAAACTGGAGATTTCGTGAGAGGAGCAGTCTTTCGTGAGAGTGAAAATAAACTCTCATGAAAACATTTATTTTCATGAGAGTGATGTAAAACCCCATCACGAAAGCATATTTTCATAAGAGTGATTCGACACCGCCGCGAAAACTGTGATTTTCGTGATGTTGACTCTCACCAAACGTATTTTCATGAGAGTGCTCCAAGCACCGCCATGAAAGTCGGTTGTTTTCGTGAGACTGTTTAAAAACCCCCATGAAATTGTCTATTTTCATGAGAGTGATTAATTTCAAGAGAGTCAAATTCCACCGCCACAAAATATGGGTTGCTATTTTTCAATAGAAAACTAATTGCTTTAAATACTACAAATTGAAGAACACGAACATAAGTTTTTTCTTTAATCTGCAGTGAAATTTTGTAACTAGTTTTTCTCCCTCAAGCTAACTCCAAATGCGGTGATTCTTTTTTCTAAATGTTTCTAAAATCTAGCTCTATAAATTTGTTGTGTTTTTACATTACTACCTTTTGTCATCTTTTTATATGACTCTGTTCTATCGATTTAAATTTTGGATTTCAAAAACTGGCAACTGCAAACAATATTTTGAGGTTGTAAATGATTTCAGCTGAAAAAGTCAAGAACATGAAAGTTGTACAACTCATCAAGATCTACAATTGTTATTTAGGTCATTTTTTCATCCGAGAAGGTGATGTTAATATTGTTCACAAATTTTACATCTCTCTCTTATGGTTTCATAAACTATAAGAGAGAGATGTAAAATTTGTGAACAATGTTACCATCAATTTGTCAAATGGAAAATGACTAAAATAACAATTGTAGACCTTGATGAGTTGTACAATCTTGTTGTTGACATCTTTTTTATTTGAAATCGTTTACAACCCTAAAAATTTGATTAAATCTGTTACTTTTTGAAATTCAAATTTAAAATTGTTAAAACATAGTGAGATGGAAAAAGGATCAAAATTGACTTTGTAAATCTCAGTGGGTTCTAAAATCTTGTTGTTGATGACTTTTCCAAATGAAGCCATTTAGTATTCCAAAATTCTAGAAGTCCAAAAAAAATTTACATGAAAATTGTTTTTTTTGTGTGAGGTCACTCTCATGAAAATTGATTTACATGCACCCCTGGAATAGCCCGCCCATCATTTAGCGTTCGCGCCTAACTAAAAATAGCCCGCGTCCATGGCCGTGTTTTTTTTGGCCCAAATACACCCAACACCACCCAAACCCGGCCTATCCTCAGTTCAGTCTACCGCGCGCCGTCATCCACTCTCTACTCACAGGAAAGAAAAAAACTCCGCCGCCCCGCATGCCGTCCCCGCCACCGCCCCGCATGCGGCCTCCGTCGCCGTCCTAGGTCGGAGCCCCACAACCTCTCGCAACCCCCGCTGCTCTTGCTCCATCACCCACGCATTTGTATAAAAAATTCAGAAACATGTACAATGGCTGATCTGATCTTTTTACTTTAACACTGAAACTTTTCAAACGTACTTGATCTTTTTTAGGTCTCTCAAGCATCACATGTTGCCACTCACCCACTTGAAATGCTTAGCGATGCCAATGACATAGTGACTCATGGTGATGACTATGACTACAATGAGATGGATGGCAGTAATAGCTATGATGAAGACAACGATATATATGATGACTTTGATGAAGATGATGGTAGTGGTGATTCGAGGAGCGGTGAAGATGACGACATAAGCAGCAGCCATGAAGAAGAGGCTGGCAGTGATAACAATGGGGCTGATATCGAAGAAGAGGATGACAGTGGTGCTGATATCAATGATAACTGATGCAATGGATGTGATTGAAACCTGACCATTGCTAACCTTTTGGCTTCTTTTGCTAACCAGCAGTGCTTGCTCTTGATTTATTTGGATGGAGTAAGTATGTGTCTGTGCTAGAACTTTGTCCTTCTGGCGTTGTATTAAGTATATGTATGTGCTGGAACTTGTTATATTGGATTGTTTTAGAACTATGTGTTGCAGCTTGTCATGTTGGACGTCTAGGACTATGACCTAGTAAGCCTTAGTGTAATGGTTGGACACTGGACGGAGCTGGAATATATTGTGAATGGAATCATATGGATATGTTGGAATTAATTTTGTGTTGGATTGTCATTTGTGCATTTGGAATTATGTTTGAGATGCTCCTGTTGAGTAATTTTCATGGTGGTTTGCTCTCAGGAAAACATACTTTTGTGATGGTCTCAACATAAGTTTGTGGTAGTGTGCTCTCATGAAATGTGATATTTACTGTGAGTTCTTGGAATTTATTTCATGATGGTGACTCTCATGAAATACCCAACTCTCACGAAATCCATTCGTGAAGGTGAACTCTCATGAATTATCAGAATCTCATAAAATTCAATTGTGACAGTGAACTCTCATGAATTATCAGGCTCTCACGAAATTTAATTGTGAAGGTGAGCTCTCACGAAATATTAAACTCCCACGAAATCCATTCCTGAAGGTGAACTCTCAAGAAATATTAAACTCTCACGAAATCCATTCCTGAAGGTGAACTCTCACGAAATAACACAAAATCCCATCATGAAAATAGACATGCAAACCTGGCAGCACATTATTTTCATGAGGGTGGCCGTCACGGGAAACTCTCATGAAATAATACGTGGCGGTGAACTCTCACGATAATATGTATTACGTGAGTCTAATACCCTGAGAGGATATGCGTGACGGTGCACTCTCACGCATTGTTTTCGTGAGAGTAAAACCATATTTCATGACTGTTGTCCCTTATGAGGTAGTTGTCCCATCTTATTCATGTAAAATTAAAGACATCTTTCATGTGCCTAATTTACAACCCAATACCATGCATCTTGGCCATCCTATTATCTTTAGTCATAGAGATAAAAACATGGCTTATAGTTTTATTTACAATAAACTCTTTGCAAAGTTTGGGTCTCTCAAAGCTAACAAACTCAACCATGCAGGTTGGCTGCAATATATTAAATTTGTTTTTGCTTCAATTCCTATTTACTATATTTCTATTGTTCTTTTTTCAAAACCTTTATTGAAAAATTAATACCATCATTAGGAGGTTTTGGTGGACAGGAGTTCAAGAAGAACTGGACACAAGCCCTATTGCCTACCGCTCTTGGGATGACATTTGTAAACCCACTTCACAAAGAGGTCTAGGCATCAGAGATATGGAAACAGTTAATAAAAGGCTTATCATTCAGTCTGCCTGGAATATTGCTAATAATAAAAATCCCTTCCTCACTGCTATTTTGAAAGCCAAATACTTTCCCATCGATTCTTTCTGGACGGCCCCAAACAGGGGCTCCAGATCCATTTTTTGGTCCTTTGTTATGCAGGTCAGACAACATATTATTTCCAACTCTACCTATCAAATTCATGCAGGCAACCCCTCCATCTGGTCTTCTCCCTGGTCCCCTATATGGAGTAATATCTATGGCCATCTTATCATGCCTGTTGTCAACACCCCTTTACCTGCTAAAGTGTCTGATTTATGGATTCATGGTACTAACAATTGGGATCACCAATTACTCTCCTCTACCTTCAGTGAACAAGCTGTCCAAATTATTGAAGCCACTCCAGTGGTCAACTCAGATCAAGATGACATACTCAGATGGACTCCTGCTCCTAATGGACAATGCACCACTAAAGTTGCTTACTCCTATTTGGCAAGCCAAGATAATCTTCAACTCCCTGATCAAGGATCCAGGAGCATAACCCATGATGCCAACATCATCTTGCAAAAGGTATGGAAGTGTAAGATAATCCCTCCACTTAGTGCATGGAGACTTATTAGAAGGGCAATTGCCATAGGAGAAAGAGCAGGCATATTCTCTACTCATATAGATAAACATTGTTCTTACTGTGGAGCTACTGAAAATGATATTCACCTTTTCTTTCAATGTAATCTCCCCAGCCAGGTTTGGTCCACGGACATGCCCCCTCTACCTGCTAACAATATTTCTGCAGATGAAGATGGGATGCAGTTAGCTCTTCCATTGCTTATTTCCACTAACCCCACTGATAGTACCCTATCAAAAACTTTATTCATTCTTTGGTACATCTGGAAAGCACGAAATGATAATTGCTTCAATAGGAAAACTTGGACAGCAATTTAGGTACATAAGGAGGCAAATGCGCACTTGCAAACTTACATGTGTGCTCTCACAAATCAGGAAGCATCTCTACACATGGCTGAAGGCACCACGGGTGTAATTCCAGTGCCTCCACTAACTCAACCGGCTGCCCGCCATCGACTTGAGCAACAGGCTTCACAACCCCATCAAGATGGCCAAAGAAGATATGCTCGCCAACATGAACAAGTTACACACCATCATCATCAGTCCCTTCTCAGTATTGTTGCTGCTGCTAACTCAGTCGGCAACCAACTCTCCCAGCAACATCAAGCTGAAGCCACAAACAGGCATCAACCTCCTCCCCGAGCCGCTGCTGCCACCATGGAAACCAACCCAGCTCAGGCATCTGCCCAACCATGCTGCAACATGACTGCCATCAACCACGGTATGTCTTTTTTTTCTGCAGGACCTCCGAGGTTGCGGTCTCATCAAGCTGAACTACAGCCGACCACCGCTTCCAACCAAGGTATGAGTTCAAATTCTGCAGGTACTACCATGGAACCGGTCCATAGGCTACTGAGCTCTCCAGATCAATGCACCATCGCCATCCAATCTGGAGTACATCTCCATCAACAACAGCCTGTTGTTCCTAGATCCCATCGACAACAGACTGATGTTCCTGGATCACAGGAACCACATGCGTCACCATCCACTTTGCTAACACGCGACAACTCAAACCAAGGTATGGAAATTTATTTTGCAGTGACCCGTAGGTGACAAGAGCTGCAGGCTACTCAACGGCCTCAGTACAGCCGAGGAGAAGCATCACAGCATATACAACCTTCTCCAAATCAGATGGACAACCTGCTGATTCCATTTCCTACTCTGTTGGAAGGAATCTGCTGCTACACTGATGCTTCCACAATACCAGATCACCAAACCCATGCTCCTAGAGATGCTGGCCTTGGCATCTTTATTGTCGACACGCAGGTTAACCCCCCTCATAGTATCTTTATCAAGGCGGCAATGAAGTGTTCTTCCTCTGTGCTTATGGCTGAGGCAGCGGCCATGGCACTTGCGGCGAAGGTACTACAGTCTCTTCACTTGCAGCATGGTGCAGTTGGTCCATTTTCTCAATGGAGCCGAGCTTGCTCATCCACCGGATTGGAGGATCAAGCCCTACACTCAAATTATCAGCTCAGTAGTACAGAGCACATCCACATCAATTTGCAGGATCAAAAGAAGACTAAACCAAATGGCGGACTCCCTGGCTAGGCAAGCTTTTAGTACAATTCAAAACAATCAACTTAGCTTCAATGGTGTTTGCGTTCACGCAACCCATGATCTCGAGTGTCCCGTTGTTAGGGCACTCCAAAATGTAACCATTAACGATGTAATGGTTCTAACAGCGTCCTGCTATTAATTAATATATTGGGCTTCCTTGTCAAAAAAAAGATTAGGATAACTACAATAAATAAATTTTCAATTATTGATGTGTAGGGAAATTATCCCTACACCGGTATAACTGGAAATAATTTCGTATAAAGGAAATCGCCTAGAAACATGCGATGAACAAATAAGGCAAACAAATTAGTAAAGTGAGATCGCAGTGGCAGCGCAGGAAGTTGTTGAAACGAGTGGCATGGGCGCATCCACGCATGGCTGTGTCACCGGCATCGTGCACGCGGCCCGCCCAACGAAGGAGAACCCAGCACACCACTAAAACGAAGCCGCCGGGGGATAGCTGAAGCACGGTTGCTGTATATATTGCCGAAAGTGGCGAAGACAATATATAGAGAATGTGGTGAGTGCGAAAAATAGAATATCATTGGTTAGATCAAATTTTCACCATGATTATGCTTCAAGTCTATATAATTATAAGGCAGGGACACCCTCTCCAATTTATGCCATGTTTAGATCCCCGATTCGGGGGTGGCCGATTTGCACAGTGCCACCCCCGAGCACTATTCACCGTTTTGGCTTTTTGTGTTAATAATTGTCTAAATCTTGATTAATTAGTCTCAAAATGTTCGTCTCGTAAAGTACAATAAAACTGTGTAATTAGTTTTTGATTTCATCTACATTTAGTACTCCATGCATATGTAAACATTTTAATGTGATGGGGAATAGGAATTCTGCATAGTGGAATTTGGGAGTAAATTTTGGGATCTAAACAAGGCCTTACTTTAGCTTCATAACCGTTGTACTCCTGTCGTTCCAATGCTGCTAGGCAAGGTGGCCAACATCTCGAGGACCAAACACGTTGGCCCGGACGGCAAGATCAATGAGACCGACATCAAAACACTCCTTGTAAGTCAATTTTCCGCCCTTTTCCATATACAATGAGACAATGACATACATTTCTTATACTATTCCTCTATTGTGTTCTCACATGAATGCATGCACTCTCGCGTGCACAAGAGATGAATAGTATATGTATGTGTTGTCTAGATGTGCATGGAAAAGGCCGGGGAATTGACTTTCGAGGAGGAGTGCTTTGATGTCCGTGTCGTTGATCTTGCTGTGTCCTTGCCCCGATATTGAAGACCTCAGCAAGCTACGTCAGCTTCACCACCATGTCCTTCAACTTCCTGGCTTCCTCCCCTCCGTCGACCGCAACCACGCGCCGGCCGACCTAAACATATACTCCCTCCGTACTCCAATTAACTGTCGTTCTAGGCTCATTTCCCGTTTTCGCAATATGGGCTGCGGAGTGCATTGTGGACGCAATTGCCCCTGCGGTGCCGCTGCCAGCTGCTCGAAATTAATCTCCCGGCTCGCGCACCAAAAAAAAAAAACTGCAGCTCCCAACGCTCGAACCGTGGGCGTCCAGCCTGGAACGCAATGTACTCACCATTCCAGCTACAAGCCAATTGTTGTTGAGATAACACCCGCACCCGGAGTGCATTGTGGACGCAATTGCCCCTGCGGTGCCGCTGCCAGCTGCTCGAAATTAATCTCCCGGCTCGCGCACCAAAAAAAAAAAAACTGCAGCTCCCAACGCTCGAACCGTGGGCGTCCAGCCTGGAACGCAGTGTACTCACCATTCCAGCTACAAGCCAATTGTTGTTGAGATAACACCCGCACCCCTATTTATAATTGCAAGGATGGAAAGATATCCCCTAATTAACCACTCCTTGGTTACCGTAATCCTGTCCAAAACGACAGCTAATTCGAGTACGGCTCCTTGGTTACCGTAATCCTGTCCAAAACGACAGCTAATTCGAGTACGGAGGGAGTACGTCCCGTTAAATCCTGCAATTAAACTTAAAAAATGCGAATACCCACCTATATATATACAGACACGTTATTATAATGCAACACAAGAAATGCTCCATTGTCAAGCAGGTAGCCTCCTGTCCTTGACGTGTTCAGCCACAGGTGCTCAACATGTAAAAACAAAATTGTTGTCCACAATTTGTGGTGGATCCAAGTTTCACCGAAGACTAGGGCCTCTTAAAAACTAACAACGTTGAACGATACACATGATAAACATTGAATTTGAAAAGAAATATTGAATCCATCATCTATATTTCTAATTTGGATCCAACCCAAATTGAAATACTGATCAGAATAGAAATTCAGTAAAAATTTTGAAAAGGGAAAAATGTGCTCACGCTATCACATAGTAGAAGATGGGTGTCTCGGGCGGATGGCTCACAGGTCACAGCTGGCCAGCTGGCCGGGGGCCGGGGCTAGAAGGCGGGGACGTGAGCCGGTGACTGTCAGCAGGCAACCGCCGAGGCGACCAACGCGCGGCGCTCTGCGCGCGGAGCCGAGGAGGTCGGCCGCCGGCCTTGCACGGAAGACACGGACGGCGGACGCAGACTCGCGGACGCGGAAGGAGCTAGAGATGTCGGTGGCCGATGCAGCGGCGGGATGGGCGGCTCCGGCCTCCAGCGGCCCAATCGCTGTTTGGCGCGCGCGCACCGGCTCGGTTTCTAGCGCACACGCCCTTTTCTAGTAGAGTCTAAGTGGCCCCGTTGCCCACCTTTCCTTTTTCAGATTTTATGTCGTTTTGTTGTCCTTTCCCCCGTTGCGCAAAGCATCTTGGAATCTTTTTAAAATATTTCGAAAAATAGGCCGTCGGTTCCGTTTCCCCTTTTCTCCTACTCAACGCGCTGGTGGAATTTCTATCGCCCGGCGAGTTTGAGGGCGGCGGCACCCATGGATTTGTGGCGTCGGCGTCGGCGTCGGCGTCGGCCCCGACGAGTTTGAGGGCGGTGGCTCCCATCGGAGCGGAGGCGGAGGTGCGGTGTCGCGCGTTTCGGCTTCGATTTGAGGGCGGCACCCATCGCGCCGGTGGAAGCTCCATCGCCGTGGCGATTTCGTGCCGTCGGCCTCGTCGGCGCCGGAGCAGCTCCAATCGAGATATGGCGTCGCGCTTTGGGCCGCATTCATCGCCGTCGCCGACACGGTCTCTATTTGGGCGGATTCGTCACCGTCGCTTCTCGATTTGGGCGAATTTGGGGGAGGCGGACTCGGGTTTCGAGTGGGCGAGGGGAGGCTCGGGGAGGAGCAGGGGCCGGCGATTCCACCGGCTGCTGCAGCGGGACGCGACGTCTTCACTGGTGACGAGATCGAACGCCTCCAGCTCCTAAAGGTATGGGTCGCTGCCTCGTCCTGCTTTGTGTTCGCGTAACCCTATTTTGTTGTCCGTCGTGTATTGGGATATTCAAGGGGTTGGATCTGGGGATGGCCTTGGCGGCATGTCGATTGAGAGATTGGGGAGCAGCAGTCATACTTTTGTTCATCAACTATACTATGTGATTTTTGTGATGCTTTTTGTTCTTCGTATGTTTGGATTTATGGATCTGTAACATTGTGCGCATTAGGGTGGCTCCTGAGGACCACCAGGGCCGCTCTCATGGCATGCTGCATTGGAGGCAATGGTGGCTCCGGAGGCCTGCATGCATATGCTAGCGAGTTGAGGGCAACTCTGGTTGCCTGATTCCTAGGAGGTGAACAAGGCTCTTGCTAGATTACTATTATTAGGAGGATCTAATTTCTGTGGCCTTTGTTTTTTGTTAAATACATGGTACTTTGATGGCTCCTGCTGGATTATTATTATTAGCATGATCTATTTTTTATACATTGTTTTTTTGTTAAATACATGTTACTTGATGGCTGACGGATTTCAGCATGGTTGATTCTGTTCATGACATATTGTTGGTGTATCAAGGACATCATGGCACTAATCAAACCAGCAGAGGATGAAAGTTACAAGTGCATACTTGTGCTATCAAAAATCTATTAGCTGTTGACGCAAAAAAAAAAAAAATCTATTAGCTGGAGTGACTTATATCTATTTTATGCGACCTGTAACCCTCAATATTAGTTTAAGGTGCAACGATGGCAATTTTGACATTAAAGCATGGGCATACTATCCTGTAGTTTAGGTGCACAGCACACTGACAGAGCAACCTTGGACCCATTGGCTTTACCAAATATTGAACCAATTAATTCATGATTTTTGTTCATTTCTTATATGTGGTCAATAGTTTAAGAGCATACACACAAAGGTTAGCTTTAGATGTGAGGCGATGCTCAATTAGAGCATCAGTTCCGTCTTAGATGAAAGCATTCTGTTCAGAAGAATTTTCAGGGGGTACATGAATGTCTTTTTGCATAAGGGAAGGGAAGTTTGTTTCAGAAGCTAAATATGCAATTGATACAACTTTTTTAAAGAGTATTCAGTTGCAGGCCAAACATGCTATATTAGAATAAATCGCATGTAGCATTCTTGGAGCAGAACCTCAATTTTTTCCTATCACAAACTAGATCACGTGAACAACAACTAATAAGATTATACAATGCTTAATATCGGCCCAAGGTTTATACTATAGGTTTTAATGAATGGAACATTAGAACAGCTTCACTCACACATTATAATTAAACTTTCAGGAACATCTCCAACCATGTCTAAAGAATCATCAATAGTTTCATGTTATTATTAGTTTTTGGGCCTATTTCTTTATATTTCAACATAGATTAAAAATACTTGTGGCATAAAGTATCCATGCAGATATATGATGTAGGATTGAAGCTAAATTGCTCTGCCAAGGTAAGTGTTTGTGGTTCTGTTTTTTGCTATGTTTTTCCCTTTTGAGCAAAACTTCTCGAACCGCGGATTCTGAATTGAATATAACATTTATAGGCCATTAAGGATTTATCTCATTGAATAGCAAGTAGCAAGACCTGTACCGTCTCATTGAGTCTAGCAAGTAGCAAGACCTGGACAACTACACATTAATAGGTTTTAGCTGATCCAAATCTTGCATATCTATGTTAGCTTGCAATCATGATCACACGGTGATTTTCAGAGTCTCCCAAATTCCAAATTGGCCTCCTAAATGGTCTGTGAGCTTTTCATGGTGACCATAGGCATCAATATTGAGTTTATTCTAACAAAGTTTGTCTAAATATGTTGATCATGTTGTTATATATCTTTTTACATTTTGTTTGTTAATGACGTCCTTTATGAACTATTGTACCTCTTGTAATGAAAGATTTTAACTCAATTTGTGATGTTATATGAGCTTTTGCACTCGTTGGCACGAATATGCTCAAGAATTTTTAAGCTTTCCATTCGATAGAATGCATGATGAGTTGCTTTGAAGCACAATGGCGTTCGAATTCAAAGGGGCTATGGTTGTTTCTTCGCTGATGGGGATGCTTGGGAGGGAGACAGGTTGGTCGAAAGAACAAATTTGCAACGAGCTAAATGCTATTTTTTGAGGGCAGCTACAAAGCGTTGTGAAAGCTATAGGTAATTTTTTTTCTTGCCTTGAGGGAGATGTCTCAGTTTTTCTTGATTTGTTATGCATGCCCATATCATGTTTCCACGAACACACTCCCCGTTAATCTGGTTGTTTTCAGCTTTTTGCCTGCTGTTGTGCATGTTGTCATTGCTTTTTTTCTACCTCTAGCCAGTCTAATATCGGGGTCATTAGTTCATGTTTCAATAGCATTCTACATGTTATCAATCAAATGAAGTGTACGTACGTACGTGTTAGCCCTTTGATATGATGAGAGAATCTAGGACTTTTCTGTATCCTTTAAGGTAATTATATATTGTCATTGCCATTGAAGTTTTACTGATAATAATGCATGAATGCATCTCATCGCTAAGCTAGCTACCTTGCTAAGTTAAAAATAGCCCCATTCAGATGCTTCTATTTTCTCCAATGGAAATATCATGATTGCATTAGTTATTCGCCATAGAATGGAAATATGACTTGTGTTGTTTCCTATCTATCTTTTCAGTGTTGTGTACTGATGAGTACATGTGTTAGGTAACATTGCATTCGGTCCTTCCTACTGTTCCATCTTGATGATATTCATTCACATATGCTATTCAGACAGTTAATGATGCACTTCATCTGTTCTATACTACCGAATCTTTGGAAGGATAAGCTGCTGGAAAGGTGTCTACCTTCAGCTTTGTGTTTACTATATTTTTAATCTTCATGACACAATATAATTAGCATGATGCAATGTGTTTTGCTAGCGAGCTACTTGTAGAGACAAAACTGTGAAATATGCATCTTCTGTCTTTTTTACCTTTAGATGCATCTCTAGAATGCTTTTTATGGTTTTTTATCCATGTCTCTATTTAAGGTGGGTTTATGACCTGTATGCTAAACTTTTTCTATTTATTAATGGTTTATCACTTGAAATTGCTATAAGTTAAATTTAGGCTGAGCTGTACTTTTCTATATTTTTATTTGTTTTGAGTGCCATAGTGCAGCTCTTCTTTTGTTAAACACAACAACATTTTGCAATCAGCTAAAATTATGATGTACGTATCAAACCTGATCTTGCGGTGGTTTGTTGACAACTAGAAAATCATTCAAGATACACGCTCTTTCAAAGATAATGATACCACACTTTTGAAGAGGTTCGGTTATGGAAATCATGGGGAGCACTAAAGTGTAAAAGCCATTCACTTCCCAAAAGAAGTTGGTTCTTAGTCGTGATCTACTGAGCTCAGCATCAACAGAGGTGATAATCTGCTTGACATGCATTTGTAAATGTCTCTTTCCCAACATATTTTGTGACGTCTTTAGGTTTTGTAGGTGCATTCAGAACATGCTTTAGAACTTGGAGCATAAAGTTTTATAACATGATTAAAAGTTCTTGGTCCAGAAGTACAAAGTTTTCTACATGTGCTTTTTCTAGAACTTAGAGCACAAAAGTTTTTTAATATGTGGTTATAAGTTCCAAAATAAGAAGCAGAAAGTTCTGGTTATGTGGCTATAAGTTCTGGAACTAGTCTACAAATACATACAAATTTTCAAAAAGGGAATCCCAAATTTTGCCCACTAGTGCAGAGTCCTTTTTGTAGTGCACCCCCATGTGTTTTTGTTTTTTTAATCTGTTTTCTCTCGCTTGTCTTTGATCCATTAAGTAGTAAGTCTTCAATCTAGCAGGACATAGTTTATAGTGCGATAGTTGAAAGCTTTTAACGTATCACTACAAAGTTTTTATTTCAAAGCTTTCAAATTCAGAGTTTTATAAATCCTGAGTAAAGTTCTAACCTTAGCTGTACAAAGTTTTTAATGTCATGGTTCAAAGTTCTATAAATTCCAAATGTAAAGTTCAGAACCTAACTACATAGTTTATAATATGATAATTTTAAAGTTTTTAAACTACCATTACAATGTTTTCGCAATGTGATGGTTCTATTTTTCAATGTGATTATTCAAAGTTGTATCAAGGTCATGGCACTCATCTAACCAAGTAGAGTAGAGGATGATAGTAGCAACCGCTATCAAAAATTCAGGAGATGGAGTAGCTTATATCTCTTTTATGTTACAACTGAAACCTTCTCGGTTGTGTTTAAAGTTCCACCTATATATAACCCTTGACATTTGTTAAGGTGCAATGATGTCAACTTTGACACGAAGCATGAGCATAGTTTCCATGCTGTTTTAGATGCACATCACACTGGATGATTCTTGTGATTTCGTAATGCGTCATTGTTTTGATTAAATAACAAATAATCAATTCATGCTTTTTTGTTTTCTTAAATGTGGTCAAAGAGCATAAAAGGGCTAGCTTGGATGGAATGGCGTACTCTATTTTTATACCGCTGCCCGTCGCCCTTAGCATGCAACCATAATGCGTTTCTTTTGAATTAGATCGATATTGTAACTTCATGTTTTTTTCTTTAACCTCAGTTCCTTTTAGCGATTTATCTCGTGCACTTGATATAGTATAGATGGAATTCTTTGATTCCTTGGTAACTACAGTACTATTTTTTGAAAAATGACTAGAATTGTTATTTGATTCTCGAGCAACAAAGATGGATTTGTTAATATATTTGGTCCACCATTTTTCCTTGATTGACTTTTGATTCCCATATAGGTGCCAACATGCAGGAACTTTTCCATCTCTTATGACATGAAACATGAAATCAAAGCCATGTCGGCAATGAATAAGGTATGCTAGGAGAGATCCTATTTTGTTGTTGTTTAATATCAACATAGCCTCTTTTATAATTTTTTGTTGTTTAATAAAATTTCAGTGCACATTCACAAAATAGAAACAATCAAAGAGATAAAGTCGTAAAAAAATTCATAAGCTATCAACTCAGCTTGGACATCATGGTAATAACATTGTTTGTTTTACTTCGAATTCAAAAGCTAGAACTTCTATGGTGCCTATGCACTTGTGGCTTAAAGTTTATTTCCTTGTATGAATTTCATCTTGACAAATATTTTTACTGTCCAATCTCCCCTATAAATTCCATCTTAGGGAGGAAGGTTTGGTCGTGGAAGTGGTGGGGAGATTTCCCGGTGGTGTCCAAGGAGGTGGCTTTGATAGAGGCGGAGGCACAGTTCTCGGACTCTAGAGAAGCTAGCCAAATCCTCAAATCGAGGTGCGGAACTGGTGAGTGAGGCTTACTTTCCTTTAGACAATTTATTGAACGATGGGAGTTTGGATCTGTTTGTGCCTCTATTTTTTTGAACAAGTTGTGCCTTCTATTTTCAGCCATGCAACTATAATTAGTACTAATTGTTATGAACTCAATTGGTGGTCTAGTGTTTTTGTATTTTTGCACTTTGTTAAAGTACCTTTTCACTAAGACTAAGTATTTTGTACCGTTAGTGCCGGAGGTAACAAAATTAGAAGCAACCCGAAACCTCGTTCTTTCTCAACCTCTAGGTGAAGGAGACCCAAGCTTTTCCAACAACATCCCTCTTTTTAGGACCGTTGTGGATGTTCCAATCCATCCTAAATATCTTTGTTCTTTTTTTGTCGGTTGTGTTGTGGTAGTGCCTGAAATTTGCAAAGGCAAACTGGCCTAGATCATTGTTTTATTGCCTACAAGTAGGAATTCTTTGAAGATTGCACTATCAATCTCTTTTTTTGTTATTTGTCTAGTGTTCTATCGGTCTCCAAGATGCAACCATAGGTAGTTTATTAAGTCTAGTGAATTTGCCTCTTTATAGGAATCGGTTAAACAAGTGTTCCAACTGATAGTACAAAGTTTATTAGGGAGCCGTATAAAGTTTATAATCTGTTAGTTCAAAGTTTTGAACCTAGTACTACAAAGTTTTTGTAATGTGATAGTTAAATTTTTATAAATTCTTGAGTGTAAAGCTTTCAATCTCGTAGTAGAAAGTTTATAATCTGGTACTTCAATTTTTTTAAAAAAAAAACCCAAAGGTACAAAGTTTATAATATCAAAATAGGTAAAAGTTTTTATAGATTCCGAGTATAAAGTTTTCTAACTAAGAGTAAAAAGTTTATAATGTGATAGTCCAAAGTTCTTTGACATAGTAGTTTAAAGTTTGTAATGTGATCATTTAAAATTTTTACAAAATCTTGGGTTTAAAGTTTTCAACCTAGCAGTCCAAACTTTATAATGTCATAGTTCAAAGTTTTTTGAACTTAGCAAAGTACAAAGTTGGTAATGTCATAATCGAAAGTTTATTACTTCGAGTGTAAAGTTGTGAACCTAGCAGTATAAAGTTAGTAATCTCATAATTTTATATTTTATACTAATTCTGGATGTAAAGTTTTGAACCTAGCAATACTAACTTTGTAATGTCATAGTTGAAAGTGTTTAACCCTAACAATGTAATTTTGTAATGTGATAGTTCAAAATTTATAAAATTATGAGAGTGAAGTTTTTGTACTAGTGGTATAAAGACTTTAATGTCATTGTTCAAAGGTTTTAACCTAGCAATACAAAGTTTGTATTGTGGTAGTTTAGTCTATAAAGGTTAATCTACCGCCTAAACTTTTTCTTATATTTCTGGTGGTTTAGTGTTTATAGATTTTAACTATAAAGTTTTGAATGTTGCAGTACAAAGTGTTTTTTCTAGGCAATGGTATGGTTCCACTTTTCCCAGAGATGTGCAAGTAGTAACATTGCCTCTTTACTTTATATTAGGCTTATTCTTACTGCTAAATGCCGAGTGATTTGGTCATATTATTCTCATATTCATATATTATGCTTTTGGCTTTGGTCCGGGAATTCAGGCATGACAATTCTTAGAGTTGTGCACAGGATCCTTTTTACTGCAGTTATCTATACAACATAATAGAGATTTACTCATCAACTCAATAATGGTGAAGCAATGAAATGCTCCGAAATATCATTTTTTACTACCCGTCAACAAAATGTAATGTTTCCTTGTTAAGTCTGTGATTGATTTTCAAATATTCATAGGTTCCCATATTATATCTTTATCATATGCTGTATGTTTGGAATTCAAAAATCTTTTACTTAATTTTTCCTATATATGATGGTGTGAACCCATACTAATCTTCTATAAATTGAATTTTAATATTAGCCTTCTTATAGTTTAAATAATCTAGAATTAATTTCATATATTTGCAGCATTCATATCTTTTAAGTTTATACAAATGTAAAGTTTTTCAAGAAAAATTATTGTGTGTTTTAATTATTTATTTTGGTTTTTCAGGGGTATTAACAATTGACAACTTTTCATTTTAGAAGTATTGAAGAACACAAGCAGAGCAAGAATCTAGTTTTTTTATATATTGGTTGACAAATAAGATGTACATTTTTTTTGCCTTATCTGAGAAACATACGATTTTCGAGTACCATGTTTTGGATGAAAAATGTTGTATAATGTATTGTGAACATAAGATTTTTGGCTTTTTTTTTCAAAAATGTTTTACTTTTACTTCCATATGGATTTGAAACCATCCCCCCGCCCTTTTATTCTCCCACAACCCCACTGTCCCGAAAGAGAAAAACGTAGCTCGTAGAATTTTTTTGAATTCGGTCTATGAAAAGCCCGACAGGAGAATCCCGATAGGAAGTTGTACAAAAGAAAAAAAGTTAGCTATATGGGCCTGGGCCTGTAAATGCCCATGAAAGCTGGACGGGGAAGGGGAAGAACAGCACCGAGGGCTACGTACAGAAACCGTGCGCCGGCAGTGCTCCTAGCGCGCGTGCACCGCTAACGGTAGCAGCGCACGCGCGCCGTGCAGTTGCGCCCAGCCAGCGGCGTGCGGTGGAGAGCTCCTCCCGTACGCGACTACGGCCTACGGGGGCATACGGCCGCGCGGGAGACGGACCGACGAGGTTGAAAGCTGAGGCCTATTTTAGTGTTGGGCCTTGGTTGTAGGGCTAAAAGTTACGGAACGTATGTAAGGTTCTTGGCCCAACGACTAGGGCCTGGGCTGTTCACAATCAAATCGAAAACAAAGGAGGAACTTAAAAAGATTCCCTCTTGATTGTTTGAGTGCTGTGGTATTTAAGATACATTTTGTTTTTCTTAGAGCATCTCCAAGAGTTTGCTATTTTTAACTTGGCAAATTTTGTGATTTGCCAACTCAAAAAAGATTTGCCAAGCTAAAAAAAGAACCTCTCTCCAATAGTTTGCTATCTTTAGCTTGCCAATTCAAAAAGAAGACCACAAGCTGTTCTTTTCACCTGCATGCATGCAACCATGAATGCATTCACCACCGTAGACCAGCCCAATTCGCGATATGCCAAGCGCTCCTATGCGCGCATATTTGCGCCGGGAAGGGCTGGTTTTGCCAACCTTGCCAATTTGCCAAGTGGTTTTGCCAAGTTGTTGGAGGAGGAATTTTGTGGTTTTGCCAAAAATAGAGATTTGCCAAGTAGTTTTGCCAAACTGTTGGAGTTGCTCTTAATATATAGATTTTAACAAGGAACAAATTTCAGGTTCGGGTTAATGAAAAATCTACATTTATTCCGTGCCAAAGCATAGGTCTAAGGTTCAACTTAGGTCATAGTTGTTCACACACGGCTACGAATAACGCATTGTATGGATGAGGTAGGAGTCCGGAAGTTTTCTGGACTGATGATTTCTTCGCGGCTATCTAACCCTTGTAGGATATATTGAGTTTTTTAATGAACCAGAAGCCATGGCATGGACGTGTGAAAGAAATACAAACTAAATAAAGTAACATATACTCCAAAACTAATTATAGTGAATTATATAGTTAAGTGGTTACTTGGTGATGAACCTTGCTTACTAAGGACCTCTTTGATAGGACTTTGGTTTAACCAAAGGAAAAAGGTGAGGTTAGGAGCACATTTTGGTGTTTCTACTTCATCATTTTTATTTCATGTTTGGTTGAAAATTATTCTCGTTTGTGCTCCTTTGTTAGGGCTTTTGATTAAGCTGGTAGAAAAAACCTAGCCGCACATGTCAAGGCGAGGTGGCCACACTAAGGGGTTCGGCCATGGCGTCATGAGTTGTATCCTCGCCGATGTTAGGGTTTCAAAATTTGGGGAAAACTTTGAGTCTACCTTTGCTTTGAGAAACGGAGAGGGAATACAATAGTCATGCAATGATTTTTTTGTAAGACCCAAATTTCATTACCGCAGCAACGGAATTACAGATTAAGTTCAAGGTTTTCGACCACTACACTCAAATTTAAAGAAACGGTGACAAGCACATGATCACAACGGGAATACATGCGTGCCAACACAACCGCTGCTACCAAGTGCTAAGAATAGTACAACCATCAAAAAGTATAGATGCTAATTGTTTGTTAGTCATATCTAATTAAGTTGTGAACTTGTTTAGCGTGTTGATAATATGAAAACGGGAGTAAATTTTGCAGGCTGCCGAGTTTCTTGGGTTTCATGGATTAGTTTTTGAAAGCATCAAGAAAACTCTGGTCCATGAATCACATTCGCAAAGTAAGCTATTGAGCTCATGATAAAGTTATACATATTGTATGAAGTTAATTACTAATGCCAACATAAATTTTGAGATATGAAACTATAGTGTTGCATTAAGAATTAAGAATTAAGAAGTTACATAATGCAATGATCTTTGCTGGGAGAAGATTGATGTATTGTTTCCTTCTGAAATTACTATATCACAAGTAGATTGACGTAGCTGTGCAGTTGTTCCTTTCTCTCATTTGTTATAAATGTCTGCAGAGGCAAATCAGAGCTGAGTTATGCTTTCAAGTCAGAGGTTTGGGATGCTTGTCTCATTTTTCTGTTGTTCCTTATTCTCATTTCTCCAGAAGTTTGCATAGAAAATCCATGCAAAGGATTGAATTTCTATCCAACTTTGTAGCACAAAGTTAGCCAAGAATTTGAATAATAGGGAAAAAAAAAATTTGGTGATCTTGGTCTTTTATTTTGAACCAAGCATTGCTCCCCCTGCTTTTGGCCATGGCAATTGAATTATGATGGCTAGTTGGAAGTTAAGTTTATTGGTACAATTAGAAATCAGGCCCTGAAAATTAAACTGATTAAGGACCTCTTTGTTTCGAATTTAGGAATTTGGCCCCAAAACAAAAATTCCTTAGGAATCTGGCCTTCTGTAACGGTGTTAACTTTGGGGGTACAATAACCATTCAGAATCAGTAAAACATTGTAGGAAAAAAGAAGTATATGAATTCATATACTTCTTAAGGAAATGGTTAAATCTGCATGAAGAAGACAAAGAGGAAGGCGGATCAAGTGACTGCTGATGGAGAAGAGGCACGCTGCAACTGCAATGGGCTCACCAAGAGATTATGCAACGATGAGTTTAGCACCAAGGAGAAAGAACAGCTACTTATCCTGGAAGTTAAATGCATCTATTTTCTCATTGGAGTATTCTGTAGAATGAACCTTCAACACTTAGTTTAGATTCCAAAATTGGTGGCTAAAATCTGCATAGTAGATGTCCCATCACACTGTGGCAATTTTATTTTTATTTGATAATAATTGTCCAAATATTGATTAATTAGACTTAAAATGTTCGTCTACATTTATGCATATGCTAACATTTTGATGTGATGGGGAATCTTCTTTTTGCATAGTGGAATTTAGGGGTGAATTTTGGTACTTTGCATATATTTAAGTTCTAGTCTGTCACAGCGTTATCACAACCTGTCAGGAAAACGAAACGTACTGAAGCATGCAAGTAGCAGCAGCTGTATATATTGACGAATCACTCTCTCGCTAACCGCACGCAGGCTCAGCGTTCAGTCCATCGCCAAGCGAACAGAGCGCCAAGCGTTCTGTCCTCAAATCAAACCATGGACGTGTCACTGCCGCTGGTGCTGGCCCTGGCCATCTCCGTTGTGGTGTGGTGCCTCCTGCTCCGCCGCGGTGGGGACGGCGGGAAGGGGAAGGTGAAGCGGCCGCTGCCGCCGGGTCCCCGGGGTTTGCCGGTTCTGGGCAACCTGCCGCAGTTGGGCTCTCACCCGCACCAAACCTTGTGCGAGCTGGCGAAAGAGTACGGCCCGCTGTTCCGGCTCCGATTCGGCGGCGTCGAGGTGGTGGTGGCGGCGTCGGCGCGGGTGGCGGCGCAGTTCCTGCGCGCCCACGACGCCAACTTCAGCAACCGCCCGCCCAGCTCCGGCCCCGAGCACGTGGGGTACAACTACCAGGACATGGTGTTCGCGCCCTACGGCTCCCGGTGGCGCGCGCTGCGGAAGCTGTGTGCGCTCCACCTCTTTTCCGCCAAGGCCTTGGACGACCTCCGCTGCGTCAGGGAGGGCGAGGTGGCGCTCATGGTGCGGGAGCTCATCCGGCAAGGCCAACAGCACGCCGCCGTGCCGCTGGGTCAGGTAGCCAACGTTTGCACGACCAACACGCTGGCCCGGGCCACGGTGGGCCGCCGAGTGTTCGCGGTCGACGGAGGTGAGGAAGCCAAGGAGTTCAAGGACATGGTGGTGGAGCTGATGCAGCTCGGCGGTGTGTTCAACATCGGCGACTTCGTGCCGGCGCTGGCGTGGCTGGACCTGCAGGGTGTGGTCGGCAAGATGAAGCGGCTGCACCGCAGGTACGACGACATGATGAACGGGATCATCAGGGAGCGGAAGGCCGCCGAGGAAGGCAAGGACCTGCTCAGTGTGCTGCTGGCCAGGATGCGAGAGCAGCAATCGCTCGTGGAGGGCGAGGACAGCACGATCAACGAGACGGACATGAAAGCACTCCTCCTCGTAAGTTTTTCCTTTCCGGTGCACAACGAGACAGCGACATGCCGACATGTCTTATATTCCTCATGTTTCACATGGATGCATGTACTTTCTCCGCATATCGTGACCACAGGACCTCTTCACGGCGGGGACGGACACGACGTCGAGCACGGTGGAGTGGGCGCTGGCCGAGCTGATCCGGTACCCGGACGTGCTCAAGAAAGTCCAGCAAGAGTTGGACGCCGTCGTGGGCCGTGACCGCCTGGTCTCCGAGTCGGACCTCCCGCGGCTCACGTACCTGGCGGCGGTGATCAAGGAGACGTTCCGTCTGCACCCGTCGACGCCGCTGTCGCTGCCCCGCGTGGCCGCCGAGGAGTGCGAGGTGGACGGGTTCCGCATCCCGGCGGGCACCACGCTGCTGGTGAACGTGTGGGCGATCGCGCGTGACCGGGAGGCGTGGCCCGACGAGCCGCTCAAGTTCCGGCCGGACCGCTTCCTGCCCGGGGGCTCGCACGCGGGCATCGACGTCAAAGGGAGCAACTTCGAGCTCATCCCGTTCGGCGCCGGCCGCAGGATCTGCGCGGGCCTCAGCTGGGGCCTGCGCATGGTCACGCTCATGACGGCCACGCTCGTGCACGCCATGGACTGGGACCTCGCCGACGGCATGACCGCGGACATGCTGGACATGGAGGAGGCGTACGGGCTCACCCTGCAGCGCGCCGTGCCGTTGATGGTCCGCCCGGCACCCAGGCTGCTGCCGTCTGCCTACGCAGCGGAGTAGGACAAAAAAGGATTCTCGGTGGCTGTCCCCTCCCTATCCCACGTCCCTCCGTATGCATCGTCAAATACTCTACGTGAATTCAATACTCTTGTACGAGTTTGTGGATGTGCGTATGGGTAAACTCAATAATGATAAAGTTTACATGCTTATGCTCTAGTGCATTGGTAGTGTCTCCAAAGTCCGAATACACATGCTGCAATCTCAAATGATATTGGTCATGTCGTCATTGAAATGGATGCAATAGCTGTGGTGGATGTCGTCTACTCGGATGATTACGCCCTTAGCGATGCTTTCAGCCTTGTTGAGGGACTCAGTAGCTTGTTAGATTGGAATTTTATTTCATGGAGGGTCATACATTGTCCTCGCTAGCTCATGAGTTAGCTAGACTTGGTAGTATCTGTGATCCGGATATGGAACCATTCCTGGCTCCCATACCGGGTCACATCAAGTCTGTAATTGCTAATGATTCTACCATGCCTGAGTAATGAAAAATCTATCCCCCCCCTAAAAAGGTCCGAATAATATTCTGTTTGTGCAGTCAACGGCGTACGACATCATTTGTCATTATGAAAATAAGAAAAAGGTTTGGTTTTCCTTTATAATCACACTACTAGCAGACTTCATATGCTATAGATGCACACACGTTAAAAGGACACCCTATCTTTTTTTTAAAAGGACGGCAAAAGTTTTGCCGTGATTTCTATTAGACGAGTAAAGAAAAAGAAGGCAAGTGCCCCTGCCCAGTTTTTAAGTGGAAACTGGGCGAAAACCACATACAATTTTGGAGGGTACCCTACTCCAATGACACACCTAGGTACCAAATCAACATAACTCGCGCCACAAAAGCGCCAACTCAACTCTACTCAGCTCCACGCTTGGTCGGATTGGGATATCGACACAAAGCCTCTAACCCACTAGAACTCGGTCGGATTGGGACGCGACACGAGGCTTCACATTGAACCACTAGGAGCTCCACAACAGGGCAGCAAGCAACTAAACTCGGTCGGATAGGGTCATCGACATGAGGCACCACTAACAACTCAAATAAAAAGCAACTAAAAACAAAAGGCCTACGACTACTCCACCACTGTCGCACACCGTGCAACAAAACATCGAGAACGACGAACCCAGCCCTGCCCGAGACACCCAACCGGATCGCAATCCACAGCGACGCCTTCAAGAAGGTCACGATGCTGGAGTGCCGCCATCGCTCGTCCAAGACAGGACAGGGCTTTCGCGCGTGGAATGTGCTGGGGACGTGACGCCTCAACAGGGGAACGACACTCGCAAGTGTCGTCGTCGCCAGGCTTTCGCCCAAAGAACCCAAAGCACAAGCGGCGGTCAGGATGTCAAGTCCCGCCAGACACCAAGTCGTCGCTGCCGGACATCCAGAAGACATCTCACCGTGATAGACGCGGCGGCCACGCAAGCAGCCGCAGAGCTACGTCGGCCCCTCGCCAGACCATCTGCCAAACACCAACCTCCCGCCCCCATGTACGTCCACCATCCGCCCGCCGAAACCGTAGCCGCCGCCGGCCGTCGTCGCCGACCGAGCTCCCGACACTGGGACCACCACCGCCCCGAAGGTACCAGACTAGGAGCAAAGCTCCGGACCAGCAACCCCCACAGACGCCAAGGCCTCCGTCGTAGCGACTGCCCCACGACGACGGGCGGGGGCATGGGGGAGGGAAGGCATAGACGAAGGCCCTCCCCAACACCAGCAACCGCCGCAAAAACGACTACCACGAAGAAGAAAGGAGGGGGCGTGCGGAGAGGGAGGGAACCCCGCCACTACCCCCTGCGCCCCCAGGCAGCAACTCCATCAGCCAGCAGACGAGACCCGGGTGGAGAAGGACGACCTCCACCCGGACCGGCGCCGCCAATAGCACCACCACGGCACCACCAACACGCAGAATCAGCGAGCGACCATGTCTCCATGGCATCGTCGAAGAAGCAACCCTCCAACCCCGGGAAAGATTCGCCAACGGGCCGCTCCCAGCACGGGTCCGACCCAGATGCGGCGGAGCCGGTCCAGGGGACCCAAACCGCCGCCGACCCACCGCGCACCTCCACCCCACGCGGGGGCGCAGATCCAGCTTGAGGAAGGCCAAACCTGCCCGCCCGGACGCTGGGAATGGAGGCCGGAGCCGCCACAGACGAGCAGCCGTCGCCGCAGCCCTGCTGGCCGCCGCCAGCAAAACCAACTGACCCGCGCCGCCCCTCCCCTTACCAGGCCCGGCCGAGAACGGCGGGATGCGGCCGAGGGGAGGCAGATCCCGGCGACAACCGGCCGAATCTGCCGCCGGCCGCACCAGTAGGGCCTCCACCACCGCCACGACGGAGGTCGCGCCATGGAGAACCCCCGCCTCCGCCGCGCCCCACACCACACCCACCGGCGCCACACCGTCAGCCGAGTGCGGGCCACGCCACGCCACGCCGAGCGCCACCCGAGGCTGCGTCACCACCACACCGGGCCGCCTCCTGCACTGCGCCGCCCCGCGCAGAAGACTGCACCACTAAGGCGGAAGGCCCCGCCGCCGCCATCCTGGGGGGTCGCTCAGGCCTCCCGAAGGCCCCCTCCGGCGGCGGCAAGGCGGGAGGAAGTGGGCGTACTGGCCGGGGGGGGGGCTTAGGGTTTCGCCAACCGAGTCGCCCAGCGGGGAGCGACGCGGGGAGTTCACTTTTAAGGACACCCTATCTGGACTACATGGAAAGGAAAAGTCAGATGGATCTTGACATTGACATCAAGACATCAACTAAAGTAAGCATATATGGAAGGAAATGCTATAAATCGAACTTCTGTCGTCTTCCGGCCACACGGGCCCTCCACACTCGTCCATTCTTCCTTCTCTCTCGTGCGTCCTCCACCCATTCGCCTCACTAGTACAAAACTTTATCAGAGGCGGCAAAATAGCCTGTAGCGTCTCCAAACTCCAAACACCGCGAGTCATGATCTCCTCTTCTCCATCTCCCTGTTGTGTCTCTGACAAAACAGCATGGAGAGAGAGGAAAGGAGAGGATAAAGATGGTAACAATGGCGTTTTGGTCCTTGTACAGCGGCTTCACTGGCCATTAGTCTCTTTATTCAAACAAGGTAGGGACTATAGTTTAATTTCGGAAATAAAGAATCAAAAAACAGGCTCATCATGCTGATCAGCCTTTGAGATGTCACGAAGATATTTTATTTGAAACTACGGCCGAGTCTTGGCAGTGGCATGATCCCTGCTGAATGCTAACATGCAGTGACGCGGGTTATCACTGTACTGAAAACTACGAATCCTCAAATATATTCAGCCTTTCCAGTGAGCGGATTTTCTGCTAATTTAGTTGAGTGAGACGTCGACGGCGACATACACTGTTACTAAATGTCAAGCACACATTTAGACAATGTCAAGCACACTAAATGTCAAGCACACATTTCATACGATGCCGTCATACTGAGGTGATCTACTGTGCTTCTCTGACGATGACTCAACCTGAAAGAAACACTCGATTGACATTTCGACGAGATAGTGAAAGGAATTTTTTTTGGGGGGTTTGGATTTACGCCGTTGGTTCGCAATTGGATTGACGCTTTTATTTTCTGAAGAACTCGATCATATAATATATTAAGGAACAAAACCGACAAAAGGTATAAATGCGTACGGAAGAAAACAACTAGAGCATCTCCGAGAGTCAAACAACTTCCTAATTTTTGTTGACAAGAAGAAAAAGACTCCCACAATTCTGTGTCCAAATTTGCTTGCTGTTGCTGCTATTCTGACATAGTATGTCAGTTCACTTAACATGCTAAAGTGCACATGCGAACTTCATTAGGATACGCGTGGTCATTTGTCATTTGCGATGTGGTGCAGTGTTTGTGAAGATGGTGGAGGAGAATGGGGCTTTGTAATGCTACGCCGCTGTGCCGCTGTTGCTGCAAACGCGTCTCGCCGTGACTCCGTGGATGATGAATGAGGTGAGCACGACTGCCATCAACTTCACATTTGATGAACCGGCACTTATCCTCTCGAGCGCATATATTCTGGGCCCCTGAACTCCAAGTACATGGGCCCCTTTTGCAAGCTTTGGGCCATTTTATTTTTCGGAGAGGACAATAGGATGGTGGCCGGCTATGATGTAATTTCAAACATGTCACTGGGCTTTTGGCAAAATTTATAGAAGAAAATCATACATGCCCAAACACAAGGTTATGTAAGTCTTTCGTATAGACAAAAATGTCCTAGCTACTTTTGTCTCTTTCCACTCGCTGATGCGTGGGCCCTATAGGTCAATTTCACTCTCTAGCCATCTCTAGAACCTCTCATAGAGCTATGAAGGGGATATAAATAGCTCACCTACAAAAACTAGTTATTGTGTGTTTTCACAAAAGTACCTATTAACTATTTGAATTTTGGTAAAACCGGCCTAGCATATATTTTTCAACTAATTCTCATTTCTATGTTGATCACTCATTTTTTCTCCTCTAGGTTGTTTATTTTGAGCAGTTTTGGACCTCATATAGTACATAGTGTTGCATTCATATTAATAATATGTTTATACCTATACTCAAGATTCGAAGATATGCAATCACACTTGAGTCTCTCACTTTGCACTGTTCGGATGCCCACACACTACCACCACCACCGTCAGTCCTATCGCATCCCCTAGACATGCCTCTAAACCTAAAAGCCACACGTCTTCGTCCACTCCCCTAACCCTAACAAGAGCTCGCCGGAGTGGGTGAAGGTGGCTAGAGAAGATGCCAAAAGGCCAGTGAAGTAAAAGGCAGTTAGAGTAAGATATGTATGTTAGATTTTATTTCATTATTCTTGGCTGTGTTCTTCTTCTTAATTTCTTACTTCCGATTTTGTTATAATCTTTTCTTTTCTCTTTTTTTTTTTTTGAATGGTTCTAACAGTGACTTGATTTTCCATACTTTGAGGGCTTTCGATTTTATCCTAAATAAACCACGAGGCCTTCTCCATTTATTTATTTTTAGGTTTTTAAATTTGCTGCAATGTTAGGTCAGCGATCACTGCGGCACGGGACATCGAGCATACTGTGTTGCGCATACTGAGTATAAATTTATCTGGCCATTAGATTTTTTGTTTCTTATATACTATATATATTTTCAACTAATTCTTATATACTATATATATTCCCTGGCACATCCGTGGCCATCAGTCATCGCGCCCGGAGCTGGTGGTGCGGTGCCCAAGATTGGAGTCGGCCGGTGCTCCAGTGATTCCTGTGACAGGAGTCGCGAGGTGCTGGACGCGCATGGCGACACCGGACGGGAGCGCGGCGCCGGCGGCCTTGACAGCAATCAGAGTCTACATCTTCTTCGACCTCAAGATGGAGCGCCACCGCCACTCCTGCATATTCGCCGCTGCCGCCCTGTGCGAGAGCCCGTCCTCAAATCTACATCGCCAAGGAAGGCCTGCCGCTCTGCTCAGGCCATCATGGATTGGGCGCCGGCGGCTGGAGATCGGAACCCATGTGGTTTCCTCTTCTCCGGCGCCGGAGTTGTTGCTGCTGAAGACCCCTGCTCCGTGCGCTCCAAGGTTCCGGTGGGAGTGGTTGACTCGGCCACGACTCCCTGGTCCCTTGGGTGGGGCCCACTGCCTGCTTCGCGGGACCTGCCACGGCAACGTGGTCTTCATGCGGGCATGGCGGCTCCTGTGCTGCAGGGCCCACCAGGGCGGCGTGGCCATCCGCGTGCTGGCCGTCCATGCCTTGGGCGGTGCTGGGCCAATCCATCTGTGCTGTGGCGATCAACTGGCCCCCTTTTCAACTTGATAAGCTTTGATCAAAAAAAAAAACTTGATAAGCGTGGACCCACCAATGGCACTGTCAACCGTTCAAGCACTGTGCCTCAGCATCCTTCCCGGCCACGACACGGCGATGAAAATCTTGCAGTCTATCCTGTGGTTCAGTACTTCAGTCAGTCAGCTACTTCTAAGTTATTGGTTTGATGACTCTGCCTCCACCTGTGTCTTCGGTTCGAGGTTCTTCGACATCTGGCGACGATATCATCGACATCCTTCGGTTGTCGCCATGTTTTTTCCTCGACGGTTCCTCCGACCCACACTTAACCGTCGCTTCGCGCGGTCACTCCATCTGGGTGCATGCGTCTTCGACGCCCCTGCGTATACCCCTCACCGGCAGATTCGTCCTTATCTGCATCTTAATCGTTGCTGTCTTTTATTCCGGTCAGGACACTTTGTAACTTTTTAGAGGATCTTATGTAATTTGGCTGCCATATAATATAATATGGTTTTGTCAAAAAAAAAAAAAAACTGCACCTCTTATCGCGTGCGAGCCATCCTATTCCTATGCTATCCTTAGTTTAGTTCCGACACCCCCAAATTTCACTATGTAATTCCTATTCCCCATCACATCAAAATGTCAAGTTATATAATATAATATGGTTTTGTAAAAAAAAAAATTTTGAGACTAATTATTCAAAATGCACCTCTTATCGCGTGTGTTCCGACAGGAGCCAGGGCCCATCCTATTCCTATGCTATCCTATCGGACGTGGACTCAAACACTTGGGCCCACGGTTTCCAAACCCTAACCACAAGTGTTTGGAACATTGCCATGTGTGACTTGTGCAGAAACCGTAGCCAGTGGAATGGGCAGGACTGCAGAGCAAGGCAGGCCAGGCATGTCCGCAGAGCTCATTGAAGACGGACGAGGCTTTTTGGAAGAGAACTGGAGACGAGGCTTTTTGGAAGAGAGCTTAGACTGGGCAGAGGTAGGCGAAGAGCAAAGCAGGGGCATCTTCTGGTGCTGCCAGCACCCAGCAGATTGCCAGACTGCTGGAATCCTACTTCGACCTTGTTTAGTTGGGTTGCAAAAGACTAGAAATATGACTCTCTCTTCATCACATCAATTTTTAGCCGCTTGCATGGAGTATTAAATGTAGATAAAAAAATTAACTAATTACACAGTTTAGTTGTATATCACGAGACGAATCTTTTGAGCCTAGTTGGTCAACGATTGGACAATATTTACCAAATAAGACAAAAGAGTTACTATTTATCAGGTTCATATATTTAGCCATCTACTCTGACCGACCGGAGAGCCAGCGCCTGCGGGCCTGGCCCCGCAGCTTCTATGCCTCTGGCCTGATTATAGAATCTTTGTCCAACCTATTTGGCCGGTTTCCATCGCTGCGGGGCTGAGGAGCTTAGGTGCAGAGCAAGTAATATAATACAACCGATTTAATGGTTGTAATGTTTTTTACAATTTTCTCTCAGCTCACATATAGTGGTTGAGCTTTTACTCAATCCACCCATACACTGGTTGCGCCTTTACCATTAATATAGGGCTCACTTGTCTCTCTCATATAGTTTTTTGGTTTTTATGCCTATAAGCTGGCTGAGCTTACAGCCCGCTTTTCCTCTTCTCTCTCATGTAGAATGAAATGAAACTCAGATAAAACCCCCACTCTCAATGTAGAGTTTCAATCTATAGTTTCATAGACAGTAAATTTGATGACTCATAGATAGTTGGTATTCTTGCCAAAAGAGTTTTGTATAGTGAATCTGAACCCAAAATATAGAAACTAAACAAGGCTCTAGTTTGCACGTGCTTTTTCTAACATTCTATTGCCGAGTTTTAAATTGCTTGATAGTACTTATGTTATCTTCTCCCCGTAAAACTGTCTTGTAATATTCTAAACAATGTTGTATTTTCGTTTTTCAATGAGAAATGGAAATGGGTTGCTCATTTGGAAAAAAGTACTTCTGTTATCTTGACTTCGAAACAAAAATAACTACTCTCTCCGTCTCAAATTCCATCTGTCATTCTCTTTCGGCTAGTGATACTTCAGAAGTGGATTGAATTAAGTTTATGCAATGCGGGTCCTGTTAGATGATTAGGTAAGTTTATGAATAATCCTAGAATATAAATCATAATGAAGGTACATACAGGCATTTAATTTTTTAACATACTAGTAGTAGAACCGAAAATAACATGGCAAACAACAGTAACTGCCAACAATAAACTAGTAATAAATGTTAGAATAGTGCCAAATCATAAAGTCTGAATTTTGATTAAAATCATATAAGATATAAGAATAGAATAATATTCACACAAATATCGATCGTTAGATTTGTCATGTAATACAATTTTTATGGTATAATAATAATATATAACTATTAGGGTTAACGACGGAGGAGGCCGTAGTAGTGGTACACAAATATCCTATTTTCATGTTGACTTTTACCGTGGAATTTCAATTTTTTTAACGACGGAGGAGGCCGTAGTAGTGGTAGACTGATAGTGGTAGAGAGATGCTGCAACTGGCATCGTCTTCCAGTAGCAGATCACTTGATTTGCTTGCATTGCCAGTGGCTAAAATCCCCCGCCATGATTCCAGGCATCAAATTTTGCTGCCGCATGGCATTGCCCCTCTTTGAATGGGCGTCACATTTGCTGTCCCCAGCTTCAATGCCCGCGATCCCCTCTGCACCTGCGGCACGACGCGTTGCCTCGCCGCTGAATATCCTCCGAATAGATGGAGGAGGCGCGGCTCCGGCCGGCACGGGAGAGCAGTGCACGTCGTCGGGACGGACGGACGTGCGCGGTGCGCCCGGATCTCCGGTGGATTGCTAGCCCCTGCAAACTGCAACCCTGCTGCCCGGTGCACGCCCGCCGCGCGCGGAAGAGCCGGACCGAGGGCGTACGTGCTCTGCGTTCTGGGATCCCGGCGAGGACGAGGAGGCTGCCGTTCGGTCAGCTGCACTGTAGCAGCGGAGCATGAAACGGCGTGCACTGCCCGTGCCGGCACGCGCATGCGCGCGGGCAGGAAGGGAGTCACAGCTGTGCTAGTACACGAATAGCCTGCAGGGTGCAGGAAGCATCGCTGCGGCTTTGCCTGCTGTTCGGCGATCCGTGATCGGCCATCGGTGTTACGACATGGACATGGACGGATAGAAAAAACATGTCCACAGACAGCGAGCACTACAGTGCCAGACGGACACAGGGAAAAAACATTCTGTAGTAGCTGCCTGCCTATAGTGCCTTGTCCTCCCATGGAAGTCGGGGTGCACCAGGGCCGTCAGTGCCTCATGCAGACATGCACACCACGCGCTCACTCTCGTCGACAAAGCCTTAACTCCCACAGAACTGGGCCTTGTTTAGTTGCAAGCTAAAGTTGAAATTTTTTCAAGATTCCCTGTCATATTGAATATTATGTTATATGCATACAGAGTGCTATATGTTGTTAAAATAAATAACTAATTGTATAGATTGGTTTTAAATTACGGATCGAATCTTTTAACTCTAATTAGCCTGATTGACAATATTTAATAAATACAAACGAAATACTACAAGATTAAGGCTAGAAATTTCGCCATCTAAACAAGGCGCTAGTATTGTTACGCTGCCGCCGACGGCCGACGCCGTAGAGTCGCTCGTCGCTACAATTGGACGGGATCACGGGACGACACTCAATACGCCTGCCTGTCCCATCGGTGGTCTACTCCGTTCCCGAAAACACTGTTAACCGAAGGCATTTCTTTGTTCTGAAATCCGGCCGGCCCCTCAGTTTTTGTGAAATCCAGCCGGCCATGGCCCATTGGCACCGCCGGCATCCGCCGGCTTCTTTTCCGCGGAGCACCAACTCCGTAGTCCGCGCCGCAGCCCGCAGGGGACAGGAGATTTATCGCCCACAGCCTGCGCACGCTTCATATAGCCGTGCACGCGCGCGGAGAGAATCGACTATCGAGGCGGCTCTGACTTGAGCCGACAAACGACAGCACCGGTCACATCGAGGTTCCGCCGGCTGCACCGGGGCTTTGACCTTTTACAATCGACACGCCGTGCAAAGGCCTCAAGGCAACACCAACCTCCATTTTTGGCTTATGATTCGAGTAGTATGGAGAAAGACACGTTTGATCAACTCGTAGCTGGAGCTAAGAAAAACTAGGCCGTTCACTGAAACTTACAGAAACCATCAGCCGAACTAATAGTCATTTCACATTGATTTTCTATAACTAATAGATCCTCATCGGTGCATATTGGTGTGTTATGAACAAAGTGAGCCCTTTAACAAATCCACATAACAATGTGCACGTCCATACATTGCAATGTTATGAGTAGAATAATTTCGGTACCGTTTGATATGGTATCACGTAGGATATGATAATAAGTTAATAACACTAAACAATAGGGAGACACTAGGTCTTGCACAAAAAAATATAGTTTAAGAAACTCACAAAAACATATGTGCACGTGCACTAGAATATAGTTCCTACGATATTATCTTTTCTGTACCATTTAATATGGTATTATGTAGGATATTTTGCTGATGTGTCAATAACACTAAAGGAACGAGATCTACGAGAAAGTGGACCTTATGCAAGCACTAGGAAACTACATGAAATTCTTGTGCGTTTGCACAAGAAGATAAATCCTATATTTCTTCTTGTATATTTTGGAAAAATAAGAAAATTGCAATTCTCCAGTCGTTTGAAATCCGACTTCGTTTCAAGCGACGACCGCGGCAACGCGGGCATGGTAGGCGTGGTGGGTGCGGCTTCGGGAGAGAGGGAGCGCGTGGAGAGCACATGGTTGTTTTCAGTCACCTGATTTATAGGAAAAGTGGGAAAATAAATTTACAACTTAAATTTTGTTGGAATGTACAAAGATATGCCATGGATGTGCATCATTTCGAAATGCCCCTATGAATCTTGCAAATCTCAACTTATAGCACATATTTAAGTGTGGTAGTATCGACTAATTTTAGTGGGGGTTCATGGTCATTTAACGTGGTGACACAAACAAAATAGATGAACTAACAAAGAAAGAGAAGAGAGAAGGGACAAGTTTCGTTCCGATAAAGCTCACCACACTCACTACTACTAGATATATTTTAAATTGTCAAAGTCGTTTTTCGAAAATGGGTGGCATGTCCGACTCGCAGAGTGTCTGTCTCTATAAATGAAAATTTATTTTAAAAGACTCGGCCGAGAAGCCTAAGATCACCAATGCCTTCCTCAACACGAGACTCGCCGAGAAGCCTAAGATCACCAATGCCTTCCTCACCACACTATTAGGGTTTTAGAGTTTAGGGTTTAGGTCGATCCACGCACCGCCATCGATCTCGACTTGCCGTCGCATGATCTCGACCGGCCGCACAGGATCTCGACCTCAACACTGCCGCCACGGTGAGGATGGAAGAAGAACGCACCAAAGGAAACGATGGAGTGCAGTATCATGGGAAAGTGGGTGGAGGACGGTTGCGTCTCACACACCACCATCAGTGTGGCATCTTGGGCTAAGATGGGCCTGTTCTTGTGCTTGTATCGTCTGGAGTTTTGCAAGGCCACGGTTCGATGGAAAATGAATGGCCTCGATTGGTGATTGCAGATGTAAGTCGAGGAAGGTGGGAGTTTTGCAAATGGAAAATGAATGGCGTAGATCGGTGATTGCAGGGGTAAGTCAAGGAGGGTGGAAGGGCCACGGTTCGATGGAAAATGAACGGCGTGGATTGGTGACTGTAGAAGTAAGTCGAGGGTGACGGCGTAGCGAAGATTTTATGTCCTACTAGCTTCCATGCGTTGGACAGTTACATCCCATGAAATTTTAATCTATTTTATTTATATTGTGACATTTCGATTCATTTTCACTTTTATTCTAGCGCCATCTTAAAACTTTGAGTATTCATGCCACCAAGTTTAATTACGTCTTAATTTGAGTATTCTGCCACCAAGGCATTTGTTACTGCTTCATGTGCTTTCCGTTTCATCTGTAATGTGTGTGGTTTGACAATGATCTAGCTAGTTGTAGCATGCAAAGGCGAAATCAGGATGGATATCATGTCCTGCTGTATAGAAGGCGACGCTACAGTTCCACAAGCTTTTTTATTGGTGATAATGAGTTAACCGGCGGCGCAAAAGATTTGTTGAACCATGCAACATGGGTACTGTATTTAATTTGTATTAAATTCAATAACAATGATTATTTGGCGTATTTAAAACAACAGTAACGTTCGAAATGGCCATCTGTTGTTCTGTTCTACAAATCTCCATAAAGTTCATTTTGTGACCAAGCTCCCGGCTTCTAACCAAATGTAAGTAAACAATGCAAAATAAAGAGCAAGAAGGAACTGAATCACCAAACAAACATAGCAGCATCTAAAAAATTGAAGACAGTGCAAGATGAAACTGGTTGAAATCCATCGAAAACAAGCTTTTGATTCCATGCATTGACACTCCAGGTAAACAACTACAGATCACACACCACCAGGAAACCACGCACATCATCAGATCGATCTACTACTTGCTAGCTATACTAGTAGCTACTAAAACCCGAGACGACTAGATGATTAGCTAGTTTGATAAGTCATGGAATCAAGCAAGGAATCGTGAATCCCAAAAGAACCAGATCCGCCATTTCATGCCGGACGCGCACGCGATCCATGCACGCATGCACAGCGCGCGGGCGCCCGGGGGGCCATCGATCAGCCCCGGCGGCCGCGGCGCGTTGGGACGATGGGCGGCGCGGCCAAGACGTCCAGGAACGGCGGGGAGTGGATCATGTCCTCGAGCAGGCCCTGCGGCATCATCGGGTACTCGCCGTTCCCGTCGACGCCCGCGAAAGGGCTGGGAAAGACGAACCTCTCGGTCCTCTCCTGCTTCACCGGCACCAACGCAGTTACTGCTGCCCCGGTGTCGGTGTCGGCGCCGCCGCCGGCGGACCTGCCACCGGCGGCCCGGGCACGCCTAGAAGGGTAGAAGTCGTGCAGCGCGTCCTGCAGCAGACCCGCGTCCGCGGGCTCGCTCCGCAGGACGCCGTCCCAGTCGTCCACGTCCTCGTCCATCGCCACGGCGACGGGGTGGTGGGAGGCAACAGGGAAGGGCGCCTCTGCAATGTTCGTGGCGGCATGCGTCGCCGGCGCCGGAGGGGGAATGGCGGAGTGGACGTGTCCGTGTCCGTGGCCAGCGTGGTTGAGCAGGCGGCAGCCGTGCGGGGAGGAGCTCATGATGAGGTTGTGCAGGAGGATGGGGTTGATGCTGATCGGGTGCGCGACGGCCGCCGCCGCCGCCGGCGGCTGATGATGAGTTGGCGGCGGCGCGCCCCACGGCCAGTACCCCGCGGTGGCGTGGCCGGGGAAGTTGGTGCGCGCCTTGCTGCCGCGCATGGCGCGCGCGGCGACGTCGTAGGCGCACGCGGCCTGCTCGGCGGTGTCGAAGGTGCCGAGCCACCGCCGCTCCTTGGACATCGGGTCGCGGATCTCCGCCGCGAACCGGCCCCACGGCCGGCGCCGCACGCCGCGGTACCGCGCGCCCTTCATGGACAGGTCGACGTCGCCGTCCCCGTCTCTGATCGCGGCCGACGACGGGGGACGCCTGCTCCGGAGGGTGTGGGCGTGGGCGTGGGAGTGGGCGTAGAGGTGCGCGTTGGCCACGTCCTCCATGGCTCGAGGCTTGAGCGGAGCGCTGCGCCGGTGAACTGAGATAGATCGAGGTGGGGTTTGGAGGCGAGGCCGCTGCTGGCGAGTGAGTGTGTGTGGGGATCGGTGTGGAGCTCTCGCGCACTACTTATAGGCGGGGAAGCGAGAGGGGCACTGGGCATTGCTGGGCTGCTGGCTCCTCATGCACTGACGGTGCGTTGGTCCACTGCCATGGCACTTGGCAGGTGGGGTTTTCTTTCTGGTGGTGGGGTTTTCTTTCTGGTGGTGCTTGGTTCTGACAGTCTCGGCGAAAGGTAATCTTTTTTTTCGAAGGACACAAGAGAGAATTTCGCGAGGAGAGGTTTATTTATTTTACACCTGAATACTTACCATTTTCCAGCGATGCTTTGATGTCTCAGCCAAAAATGACTAGTCGCGATAAAGTGACTTTTTCATTGAATTTGTTGACGATGGGCTAAGGGTCTCATTATTACTAGATCTAGTCACGATTAAGTGAATTTTTTCTGGCATTGTCATGATCTCTAGCACATAATTTTAACAACTGAATTTTGTCACGTACAAGTAGCATGAAGTATGAAACATTATGGACAGAATAGTCATTTGGTCCCTCAACTAACACCTAACGTTCAATTGAATCCTTGAAATTTCAAAATGGTTGTTTCACTCCTCAAAGTTGACTTTTAGGCTTTGTTTTATCCTAGGCCCTTTAGTCCTCAAACTTTACACTTTAGGTTTAATTTCATCCATTACAAAGTATCAAGTGCATTTCATTCTAGCTCTTGAACTCTCATAGTTCGTGGATCAGATTGAGCTAAAAATACAAAGTTTGAGTACTGAAACTAAAACGATCATTTTAAAAATTCTATAGGATGGAACTAAAGCCCAAAAGTATATTTGGGGACCGAAATGGCCATTTTGAATTTTCATTGATGAAATCGAGAGCCTCAGATAGCGGCAACTGAGAGGCCAAAATGGCTATTTTGGCAAAATTATCCGAAACCGCATTTTGAAACAGACACATACAAGTATCAAAGACCCAAACTTTCCACTAAGTACTCCATTACCAAAGAATATATTAAGGTTAATCTTGGGAACACAAATTACATGGTTTCAGCTCGAAACATGTGTGACTTTGACATTTGAGGCCTTGTTTAGATTGAGGTTGAAAAGTGAAAAGTTAGAATTCACCATTGAGGAAGATTCGCCTCGTGATTTAAAACCAAACTGTGCATGCACAAAAATTGATGTGATGGTGATGTGATGGAGAGAGAGTGAAAAAACAATCTAAACAAGGCATAGGCACCATTGAGGAAAGTGCATGCACACACAACACATATCCTAAGGTCTTGTTTGGAGATGACTGGTATACGTCTAATAACCATGTAAATTGTAGGTCTAAAAAATTATACAAGCTAGTCTAGATAATGTTTGGATGAGTGGTTTGCTTAATATACTTTTACACTCGCTTTAGCCAATTGCAACCGGGAAAAGAAAACAGACCTCTTGCAGAGCCACACTTTCTTTACTTGAGATATCGGGCTCATTCTTGTCCATGGGAAGGAAATCAATGGCATGCTTGTGCACAATAGATTGTAGATGTGGAGATGATTATCATTTGCCGGTGAAAAACAATACGATATTGTCAAACATTATATTCCCTAGCTAAACCATAAACTGTACCTCCATATAGACACAACCTTAATATTTGAATTGACGTATTCATCACTAGGCGTCACACTACGGACAGAGACATCACAAACCATTCAATGAAGAATAACATTGGTTCTTCTTTAAATTGAGGAAAACCACGAGTAGGCGGGTTCGACAACAAAAGCTAAAGTGAATTGCATATGGTTTAGATTTTTTCGTGAATGAACAAAAAACATGAAAAGGGGCTAATTGACATAAGGTCAAAGTTCTTGATTATTCTCAATTTTTTTGTGTGTGTGTATCTGCAAGATGTTCAAGTTCAACCACCATGGCACAGAGGCACAGAAGCGCCAACAGATAAACGCAGTGACGCAGCAAGGTCTCCAACTCCAAGCTCTGCACACGAATTGAAGCGCAATGAACATGCACGACACGATCACGATCACGATTCATGGCAGCCCTCAACCCCACAATAAAAGTGCGGGTAGTGGTTAGTGGAAGGAACATCTGTTACTGTAATTATGCGTGCGAGGCTACGGCCTATGGGAATGAATACCGTGCCGCGCGCGACGGTCGACGGAGGAGAGCTGCAGTCGTAGCCGGCCAGCCGCTGCCGGGCGGCCAATGCCAATGCGATGCGATGCCGATGCGCGCGTGGCAGCTGGCTGTTTCTTCTGGGTATTAATCGCCTCATCATTAGCAGCTCGCGATCCCACTACACCACATTTACTCCTCCCGGCGGGCGGCCCCGCCCCACCACCTTCCAAACGAGCCGGCAGCCGGCCGCACGTACGAATCGCACGCCAACGCTCGCATGCCAGGCCAAGGAAGCGCGCATTTGCTGACACCGATCGATCTCAAGGGCATCGACCGGACCAGACCGGAGAGCTAGCGGATCGATCGAGTTCACAGAAAGCTGGCCTTTTTGCATGTAGAGCTAGCGGATCTCGAATTCACAGAAAGCTGGCCTTTTTGCATGATGCAGCTTCCGTTCCGGCTTCCATGCACTTTCCAGCCATTGGAACGTGGTGGATGTGGATGGGGACAAAGCCTTGAATCCTTGATCTCCTTGTCCCCCCGTCTCGCTTCCCGGTGCACGGCGGCGGCGCTGCAGAGACGTGAGACAGAGAGAGCAGAGAGGAAATTCTCCAGTGAGCGCGATGCAAGGTGCTACAGCATGTCGGTAGCTGCACACGGAGCATACAGTTGCAGGCATGTAGCAAAGCAACAAGGGCAAGGCGCCAAGGCAGCCGGCCTCCATTGATGAGGAGAGACAAAGCTCTCACGAGCACAGGCACAGGCGAAGGAAGCATCGAGGAGAGCAGAGCGAGCTGCGGCATGCCTAAACCTAGCTGGAAGGTCGATCGATCGCGAGGATCGATCGATCGGGAGGCTGATCTTCTTCTCACTCCCCGCGCGCTGATCTGCCCAGCTAGCTGCCTGCGCGCGCGTGCCTGCGCGTGCTCCTAGTGTAGCCTCTGCGCTTATACGGCGTTGTTCTCTCTGGGTGACTGGGTGTACACGCGTACGTACTGGCTGTGCGTTACGGTTGCCCTTGCCCTGTCGTGCATGCGATGCAGATGCATGCATGCTTGCATTGCTAGGGTTGACCCGAGATGGAGCATCTAGTAGACGTGTGCAGTTGCAATGTGTTCGTTAATGAGCGCGCAAATCAATCATATGGAGTTCGTCGATCTCAATCTGCATGCGTACATGCATATCCTCGATCGTCGAGACGAGTTCTTGGACGTATCTTGTTGTCCTGCACTCCTTGCTAGCTGTAGCTGCTACTAGTAGACGAGTACATGTCAACATGCGCGTTCACTTGTCATGTGCACATTGATTCGAGGACCGATCGATACGAGTGAAGAAAGTCCATCTCTCCTAGTAAGCACGATCAACGAGTGAGGCCATCTCTCTTCTCTCCTAGTAAGCACGATCAACCGCATGTCCACCTAACAAGGGCGCGTTTGGCAGCCTTCCTAGTTCCTAGTAGAGGAGCTGGAGCTGCTATGTGAGAGCCACAACCATAATTTTTTTTTCGAAAGAGCGGCAAAAGTTTTACCGTAGAATTTTATTAGACGATAGAAAAAGAAAAAACAAATGTACAACTATTTACAACTTATGATGCTGTGCGCAGCATCAAAGTAAACAACCCCGGGTGAAAAGAGAAAAACAACTCCTACTGATCAACTAAGATGCGATTTGGCACCATGGCCAACCTAACTCATAAGATCATCTTTACATAAACATGCCACCGATTTGGAGAGAGTTGTTTTTGTTGGAATTGTCTCCTATTCCTCTCCTTCCATATATTTCACTAGAAGTAGATTAGGATCGGTGACGGAACTAGGGGGGGGGGCAGGGGCCGTGGCCCCCCCCATGCACGGTAGATTAGTTAGTAGATTAGTTAAAAAAAAAAGCCTCCCATGCATGGTAGATTAGCTAAAAATAGTGTAATTTTTAATTAAAAAATTATGATGTTAGTTAAAAAATAGTGTATTTTTTTAAAAAAGTGTATTTTTAAAAAAAGAAACATATTATTATGTATATTTTATCACACTAAAAAATTTGATCATATTTCTTCGGCCCTTAATCAAGATCGCTGTTCCGTCACTTTGATTAGGATTCCGTCCAATTTTCTCCTCTTTTGCTTTGGGACCTTGCATCTGCAGCGCCTCCAGTAGTTGTACAGGGACCCCGACGTGCTCACGCTCGAATTGCCGTTAGCTGAAACCACTTTGTTTCATAATCTTTCAAACTTCATTGGTAAACTAGCAATGTTTGCATAAGTGGCTTGGTGTCTCAAACTTTACAACCATAATTTGTGGCTCTTTCACACGGCTCTGGTTCTCCTCTTTTTATTTTCTCTAAAAATGTCTCCACAAATTGTTTGGTGGTTGAACTAGGAGTCACGGAGAAGTCTTATCAAACGGACCCTCAAATCTCGAATTGCAGCTCCTTCATTCCTTTCACTCTGTCTAATCCTAGAAAGAGATGTGTCATTTTCAAAACTTAACTGGATTTGTATAAAATAGTATAACCATTTATACTTGAAATATGATTACCACATAAATATACTACGTAATTAATACAATAATATTAATTTAGATCCATAAATTTTGTACACAATAATGTAACAAAGTGGTGGATGATTGCCATAAAAAATGCGGTTGATCAAATTTTCTTAAAATGTTATGTGCACTCGCTTTTGGGAGAGGGAGGGTGTAAGATTTTAATCTAAACGACAAAATGTATGTATCTACTACATGTCTGTACTACTCCCTCCATCGAGAAATTTCACTTTTGAAGTACTCCTATGTTAATTCTATTTCTTATAAAACTTAGTCAAATCTGGTATTGAGTGAGATTTTTATCCTTTTTGGACTAAGGGAATATAGGGGTTGTTTTAATGTAGGTCACAACAAGCCATGCCACATTTGCGGCGTTGGTGTGGTTTGAGACGCCGAAAATTGCCGCCACAGTTTGTGGTAAGAATCTTACAGTTTGAACTGCAGATTGTTATGACTGTCTTCTCGTTGAATCATGGATCAAGCATGTACGTGAGTTGGTAACGTGGTTGTATGCGGCGTGGAACCAATATATGCGCCACTACATTTACTGTATCCTGCGGGTTACATACTTCTTCCATCACAAAATAACTTCATCTTGCTTTTCAAAGTCAAGTAGATTCATTAAAACATACAAAATAAATTTTACTGTCTCTATCATAATATTATTATCTATAACATAATACATAAAATAAATACTAAAATATGTTTATATTTGTTTGCTGTTATTATTCCGGGAGGGAGGAGTACACCGTCACACCGATACACCGGTCTCCTATACTGCCCGTACCGACCAGAGGACTGACGTCTGACGACCTGCATTCCCTGGCTGCCGGTCCGTCCACAGTCCGCACGCCTACTCCGTCCAGTACTGTACGTGAAGGGGACGACGGCCGGACGGACGGGGGAGCAAACCAGCCAGAAAAGGCTGCCCGCGCTGTTCGGCCACAACAAGACGTGCCTTGCCGAGTCCCCCCGGGAAGCGCGCGGCAGCCGCGAGCCGGAACCGGAACGGGGCCAGGCCGCAGCAAATGCTGCGCCAGGCCAACAATGTACACGCGCACCCCGGGCCCCGCTGGAGAAACTACGCCAGCACGCGCCGGATCATCACCGACCCGCCGATCGCGGGATCCCCGATCGCGTCGGATCAGGGAACCTCACCTTCACCGGGTGACGGCCGGACGCATGGCGAGCAGCGCAGCCGCGCCACCGGCGGCACGCGCGCGGCGCACCTGCCGGGATCCCTCTGCCGTGCAACCTCCTCGCCTCCTTCCCTCACCTATTCTGTACCTGTGCGTCCACGTTTGGAGACGTGCGCTGTGGTATGGTACATTGGTAGTACAGCAGCATCACGCTTGCTACAGTTGCTAGGAGCGCGCATGGTCCGGGCGACCTGACCGCAGATCTTCGAGCGAGCCTGCCCGGGGCTGCGTCGACGACGCGGCGACACCGCGCAGGCAGACAGACGTGACCCCCGTCCCGTCTCTCACGTCCGGATCCTGTTGCCGCTGTGGCTGTTACGACTCCTGTCCTCCGCTGTCCCCGCCCTGCCTCCCGGCCGGCCCCCTCACCTCGCCGGCCGGCCGGACCGAACGGACGGACTCCACAAACAATTCGAGTTGCAATGCATGCAAGCAGCAGCTCGGACAGGCACGGGCGCGATCCCCGCGGCCGCATCAGTGCATCATGCCATCGTGTCCGTTGCCTGTCGCTTCGGTTGCGAGACCCGGCAACCGAGTCTGGCTGGATCCCGGAGCTCTCATCCTGGACAGCAGGAGGACGGGCCGGCAAACTGGAAATTTTCGTAGCTCATCATGCGGGATTTTTCTCTGAAACATGCATCTTTTTTTTCCAAATTAAATTAATTTTTAGTAATACAATTTCTGTGAAATTCCTTCGGCAGAATGAGAAGGTGCAGGTGATCAGGGTTGGGTCCGTCATCCTGACAAGACACTTGTATATGTGGGGAGTACTTCCCTCTGAAAACACATTTTTTGTTTCTCAATGAGTCAAATAATTTTAATTTTGATTAAATCTTAATAAAATATATTAATATTTATGATATCAAATAAATATTATCAGATTAATTCACCTATCAAAAAGCATAATTATTGTTCTTTTCTAAAATTTAGGCAAACTAAAACAAATTTGACGTATCCTAACCTAAAATCGCTTTTTTGCAAACTTAAACAAGTTTGACGTATCCTCAACCTAAAATTGTTTTTTTTTCTCTACAAAGGGAGTAAAAGATTTGGTGATGTTGCATTCTGTTGATTAAGTTCATGATTTCAATATTGTTCCGTCTATCTTCAGGTTCGTTTGCTAATTGTTCACAATCCCCTCAGCTCTACCATTTGCTTGATTTAAGGCCTTGTTTAGATCGCCAATTTGGCGTGCTAAATTCGCGCGTTCACACACCGTCAAACGACCGGTAAAGAATTTTCGTTTGTATTTGTGAAATATTGTCCAAATATTGATTAATTAGACTCAAAAATTCGTCTCACAAAGTACAATAAAACTGTGCAATTAGTTTTTTATTTCATCTATATTTAGTATCTCATGCATCTATCACAAGTTTGATGTGACGGGAAATCTTCTTTTTGTATAGTGTCAAAGTTGGTAGTTTGGGGTGAACTAAACAAGGCTTAAGCCAATGGCTGGGCTGCGGAAGCCACGCCGTTCGGCAGGTATACAGCAGCAAACATGCAGTAACTTGTCAGGGGGCTATTGTAGCTGCTGTTTCGGCTATTGTAGCTTCTGATTCGGCTCCTACTCGGTACTGCTTGTTTATCCCTACAGAGGGTACTGCTTGTGTGCAGCTGCAACGGAAGAGCACAGCCATCAGGCTAATGACATTCACTGCTCTGATCGGCAGTCATTGTTGCTGCTGCCGTAGTGGCTGCTCCAACGCATACACAGCTCAGCAGTTTCTCCTACTACGAGTACACAAATCTTGCAGCTAGAGCTGTGCAGCAATGGGAAGCGAGCAGACCAATTTGAGATCACCGTATGACATTAGCTTGATTGTGCTCTTCCGGTTGCCGCTGCAGCTGCACAGAAGCAGAGGGATAAACTGTTTGATCTTTGCAGCAGTTGCAGCTAAAGCCAAGAAGATCAGCCGATCAGGGAAAGAGGTCCCAAGAGTCCCGTCCTGCCCTGATTAGCTGTCATTGCTGCAGCGGCTGCTGCTGCAACAGTTTCTCCTACACAAATCTTGCAGGCTAAAGTCCTGTCCTCCAATAACACAAAGCACCGCCAGAACAAGAACACAAAGTGCTGCACAGAACTAACAGCTTCAAGTATCCTTTGTAGCATACAAACCGATAAATGTGAATTGTTGATGTACTGTATTTTTTTTTCTATATACGATGGCACAGGCAATCTACAGTCGCGCTCTAGTAACTCCATTATACCATGGTGCGCCAAAAATACAGGGATAAGCGATTTCCATCATCACTATCTGGAATCAAAAGGTTACCCGTCTTAACCTGCTGACATGTCAACATGTCAGCGATGCAGGAGACCTGATTAGCAGAAACAACAGTTCGACTACACTTCCATTCTTCAGGGTATGGACTATGGATGCCGAGACTTGATAGATTGACCATGGTTGAGTCGCAGCCTCGCAGGGCATCAGAGAGTATTTGCAACTTCTCAGACTTCCCTTTGGGGTTGTGCTAATAGCACTCACTGAAGCAGAAAAAGAAGCCCCTTGGCTTGTCTTCCTTCTTGCCCTTTGGCGTGTCGCCAAGGTCGCCTCGAGAAGCCATTACTGAGCTTGTCCCAGGAGATTCTGGGGGAAGGATCGTGTTCTCCGAACTGAATGTGCGGCGAGGGGCCAAAGTTTCTTGTGGTGAAAGGGTGGACAGGTAATGTAGGAGCATTTGCACTATCTGTGTGAAGTTTGGCCTGTCGTTTGGGTCTTCCTTCCAGCAGGATGTTAGGATTTCTGACAACTCCTCAGGCAAGTTATCAGCACTTGGTCTGATATTCTGCAGAAAATAAAGCTTTCGTCTGGTCAAATACAAAACACATGTAGTGGTGTAAGACAAAATAGAGTTCATGTGATGGAACATATTTGAAACACCCTGCAAGATATGTGTATAAAATACCAAAGCAAACATAACCCAGGGATGCCCTCAACAATTCTTCAGGATAATTGGGGGCTCATGATGGTCTTACCTTGAAAGCAGCAGCGTACGCAGCTTGAAGATTAGACATTCCCTCGAAGGGCAGTTTATTGTGGAGGAGTTCCCACAACACAATTGCAAAGCTGTAGACATCTACTTTATGGTTGTAATGCTTCTTTTATCCACGCCTCAATGTTACTGTGCTGTACAACTGTTGAGATATTCCAGGATACATTAAAGATAATAATAACGACACAAAAAATTAAGAATTCATAAACTGAGAGATATGAATGCAGTAGAAACCTCTGGAGCCATCCAACGATATGTTCCCGTCTCAACAGTCATCATCTCTGTTAATGTCTCTTCTCTAGCCAAACCAAGATCAACAAGTTTTACTGTTCTCTGGTCTGCAGTCAGCAACAAATTCTCTACACGACGTGAAGGGAAAAAAACAAGAACTCAAGATCAACAGTCTGAATAAATATCTGTCAGGCAGATCCTTAAAAGATCACATGAGACCAAAAATGAATTCCCAAAAGATACAGTCCAAGGAAATTCCTGATAAACTAACAGTCCACTAGATGTTCACCAGTGCTTCAGTAAACCAAATAATAAATAAAATAATTGTTGGATTGAACATATATGATCTGAAATACAGGCAACAGTAATCTCTATTGATGAACAGGACTGCATCCCACTGAAATTAACATCTTCACACTATCCTTATGTCATGACTAATCATTCAGGACTACCTTACATTTCTTGATGCATTTGGAACAGGACAGTAGGCTGGGATAGTTATGAACTAGCAAAATCAGGTTGGGATAGTTATGAACTGGCAAAATCTTAGTTGAATGTTATGTTACTTGATAAATTATACAGTAGAATCACAACAAACACTGCATCTTCACACTGTCACATACCTGCAACCCTGCCTACAACTGTAACAATCAGTCTGTAACAGATAACAGAAACATGATAATAATCTTAATTAATTATTAATTATATATCATAGAACTATAGCATGCTACAATAAAGAATAGGCAAGGGAAAAAGGGTTCTTAGATAACCATGGTATGTCATAGGTTGCCGAAAGTGACTACAATGCCGACATTTGGCATAATGACTGAACTTCATCTTTGAAGAGAACAGTGGTAGCAGAAAAAGAAATGAAGAATAATGACTAAAATAAGACAGCACACATAACAGGAAATAAAACTTGATGTCAATCAATATATTAGAATATGCCCCAAAATTAAAGGAATCAGTAATTTATTATTAATAACCAAAACCGGGGAAAATAGAATTTTTAGAAGAATCATGATAACATAATAACATTCTAAAATCTCAACATGTAATGGGAAAATTTATCATAAAATTAAACAAAACATATAAGGAAGCCAAGTAATGTCAGTTATCATACATAGGATGTAATAGTGCATGGAGAAGAAACTTCTCATCTGCAAGTTATTACAAGGCGCATTTCCATCCTGAGTTAGTCCACATGAATGCCATTACAAGATTGATATTCAACTACAGAATTTACTAATCAACTGTTAAAAAGAACTAGATATTGCAGGTTGATTATTTTTTCCGAAGAAAGTAATAAATATACCCACATGGTAAACATGGAGAGAAGGAAAAGGTATATCCACAGTTTGCATAAATCCACCTAGTAAGCAGTGTATAATATATACGCAATGATCAGATCGCAAAATGACAAGTCTTACCAGGCTTAAGATCACGATGAATGATCCCATGTGCATGCAAGCATTCCATAGCTCGGGCGATGTCCAATGCAAATCCCATTGCTACACTGTCAAGGGCGCTATGATCTAGGGTAGCTGGCCCTCGACTACGCAACTCGTAGTCTCGGTCCGTCGTCTTCTCCGGCAAGGTAACCCTGCCGCAGGCTTGGTCTTCTCCGGCTGGTTGCCCAGGCCGTAGGCTTAAGAGGATAACGAGGAAGATAGATTGATAATTCTTTCTTGACCAAGCGTTCAACGATTACAGCAATATAAATATGCGGCCATTGGCCCAACTAACAGGAGTAACAAATCTCCTTTGATTTAGGAACTAATAATAAAAAGATATCACTAAAACATCCTCAGCCACTAGCCACGTCCGTGTCTTCAGCCTCGTCTGTTGAGCGCGCCGCGCGCCTCAGCGCGCGCCTGATGTCCCGTGCGCGGCGACGCTGGCGTAGTGACGTCCAACCATGACATACACAAGGCTCAAGGCTCCTAGGTCGGAGACTGACCAAATACTTGCGCAATGAGCCCCCACTAGTAGCTCTGTCACCACCACCATTACAGGTTCTAGGCAGGCCCCCATAAACTATGAAACAAATGCATTAAAAATCTCCTCTTCCTCTTGGTCATCTCCTTGAGGAGGAAAGAATTAATGACTCTGCAAAAGTAGACCTTGATGAGGTTCTTGTGCTGCACCCTTGACAGCATGGTCACCTCTCTCAAGAATCTCTCCTCCCTTCTTGTCATCTCCTCAGGGGTGTCCCCTTTGTGCACAATCTTGATAGCAACAATTTGGTTCTTATACCTGCCAATCCCAGAATCAAATAAGTAGAAAATTGATAAAGTGAATCAAAAAATCACAAATGATGGATCAAAGACATGAGCTTACTTCCCCTCATAGACCTTTGCATGTGCGCCCTCGCCGATGCGAGGCCCAACAAAGAGAAGCTTCGGATCAACAAGCCACTTGGGATCGATGGAGAGACCTTCTCCGTAGAACGCTGTCCCAGATTCCATCCTTGATGGTGGCTATCTGTTTTGGGTCCTGTGGGGTCACACGACCCCACTAGAAACTTAAATAAAGATAATTTTTAGAAAGTAATCGAGGTTTGTTAGAAAGCTATTCCAAAGAGAACAGATAGAAAACCTCACGGAACATATATATAGATAAAAAGGCTGAGATACAATAAATAATTAGGGTGCCGTATTCTACGGATTCTAGTTTTCTGAAAAAAATTGACGGCAGTAGAAGTAAACAGTGGGTACAAATGGTGGAATACCTCATCATGAAAAACAGTGGGTACATATTTCTAACACGTTTTCAATAATTTCAGAAAAGAAAAAAAAAACAGAATTGTCGAATACACAAAATTTGCAGCATGTCAAACACTGAACTGAATGATATATGATGTGCTTCCATTTCCATACAACGCATCGTCCCCTTAGCCCCTAGCTGATTTTTTTCTTGTGTGAGGTCCAATACATGAAAGACGCAGCTAATGTGGAAAAGAAGGAATAGCCTGGCATACAAATACGGCCATACAGGGACCTAATCTAGACAAGACACTTCAGCTTGAACAAACTTAAAGGGCTCTGCTGTAGTATTACTAGTGGATATGAGATAATGAGCTCATCGCCGCTTGTACAAGCACGGTTTCAACTGGAGCCAATCGATGCTCTGCCACCTTACTTTTTTCCTGCAGGGGCATGGTAAGCCACTGAATTCAGCAGGAAGGCCAAGTGATCTAGGTAGTTAAGGTAGCAACAAGTGAAAATAACCTTTTTCCTGAAGTACAACAGAAAGAACATTTTATTTTCACGTCCTGCAGAAACGATCTTTTTTTTTTGTTTTGTGTGTGTGTGTGTGTTGGGGTGGTGGGGGTAAACTCATTTGATAAAGTGGAGGCTAAAACCTACAAGATATTCATCAACAAGAAAAATGAACAATAAGTGGTTTATCGTTCTAGTCATCTGACACTTCAATTTCCTATAAGGTAGCGAATGCGACACTGATGCATCATATTAAAGAATATATAAAACATAGTTTTTGCTTAATCTATGCATCCCACCTCAAAGAAACTACATTATCTTAGCTATGTTACCTTCGACTCATCCATCAAAACTAAATATTCAGTTAAGCTGCTTTAACCAAAAAATAAAATAGAATATTAACATCAAAACATCAAGGGGACATAGTTCTAGAATTTTTTTATTCAAGTAAAAACATAATACAATGGTTGATAAACTGTTCAACTGCAACTCTGCAGGTTCGTAGAAAATATGTAGAGCTGAAATGGTCTTGTACAAAAATGTTGTCAAAATATGGACTATTCTTGCTCATGCAACAAACCCCACGATGTTGTTCTCAACCATTACCAAGAATCATGCAAAAACCATAAGAATGGCAAAGAACCATCAGGAAAACGTTTAGCAAACTAAAATAAAGAACAGATAGTTAACAATGCAAAGCACAAGAAATGTATTATGCAGCTTGCAGCAAGTGCTTACATGAGCCATATCACAAGCAGACACTGAAGGATCATCTGAAACAAGATCGATGGAGAAAACCTTGTTCTTCACATTTTTTGCAACTGCTGCATTACCTGGAAAATATGAATAGTATTCTCATAATTGTGCCAGGGAAATAAAAAGGTGGAACAGGGAGAAAAATTGCAAGAAGCATCAGCCACAGGATAGTAAGATTAGTCTTACCACAGCCAAAATCAGCAACAGCCCATGATGCATTGTGATTCTTCAACCAATTGATTATTCATTCACTGGCTGCTCAGGCCAGTGTGACGTCTGCTCTTGATATCCTGTATGATACTAAAAGAGAGAAACATGAATTCAAGTACGTAACCTCATGGCTAATTAGTTGCTTGAATGAATCCTTTTTTGCATAATAATCACAGCAATAAATTTCTGAGACAGAAATATGAAATGTGCAAACCACATCCTATTAAAAAAATAAAGGATAAAACAAATACAATGAGTCTGGTATACATGATGAAAGAAGCTAACAACATGACACTGCATTTGTGGTTTTTCAGAGATCACGCCCAATCCTTTGTTAGGTAGTTACAATGCTTCAGCCCAACACACCAATGACCAAAGATGGCACTTTAGAAACTCTGACCAATACTCAACATAGTCGGCTTATAATACTCATTTTATTGGGTTGGTTTCTTTTGAGACACGGGAATTTATTTGGAAGAGTTGGGCTCCTAGGAGGTGTCAATACTTCGTTTGCACATAGATGCTGGACAACGAGGCCCCGCTTTTGGATTGCAGGAAGGACCAAAGGAAATTTAAAGGAATCAGTTCCTCCATTTTGCTGATGTCATGTGTCGTTTGGAACAAAGGAATTCATCCTGCCGTTCCTCCGGAAAGGAACACTCCCTTCACAAAACGCAGGAAAGAAAAATCCACTCAGGTTGGCCCACAGGGGTTTGCCTTACCCCGACCATTGTTCTCTGTGTGAGCAAGAGCTTGAGAAAATCCATCAAATCCAACCAGGTTGCTTCTTCTCCAGGTACATGTGATCACTCCTATTCCATTGTTATGGTTTGCTGGATTTTTCACCTATCCCTGTAGATAAGGAGTTCTATGGCTGGTGGTTGAGGATTGTTTCCTTGGTGTAGGGACATAAAAGGAGGTCCCAACACTTTGCTAACCTTGGGGGCATGGACTTTGCGGAAGCACAATGACAACAATGTGTTCAACAGGATTATCCCTAGCATTCAGCTTATTCTTCAACTGATTTTGGAGGAGGCACACCTCTCAGGCGCTAGAGCAGCGACGGCCAGGAAAAAATTTAGGTCGGGCTGAACAAAACTCTACGACGATTTATCTCTACTATGGTCTCTCACAATAGACATATATATAAATATATA